>PVKB01000938.1:112022-332023 GCA_004027205.1 Ctenodactylus gundi | reverse complement strand
CTTTTGCATGTTGGGGTGTTAGTTCAGACACCGTTAACATGCTCCCTGCTCAGGATGTTCAAGTTACTTCCATGTAGCAGCCAAGTGATGGAAGCCACAGAGGAGCAGAGAACCCTGGCTGAGGCGTCCGCAGAAGGCTTAGCTGACCTGTGCCCTGAGAGAACCTGAGCATCATGGAAAAGGGGGACTGAGGACGCCTATGTAGAAAGACCCAAAGACCTTACTGGGAGCAGGAGCTTGAAGCTTTACAGCGAGTTCTCTGAGGTACCTGACCAGTTATCTCAGGCAGCTCTGGTGTTTCAGTCACAGTGCCCAGAGCATCAGAGCTGGAGTCTGGGAAGCAAGTGGGAAGAGGCCTAGAGTTGAGCAGGAAGATCATTTTGAGTTCTGGCTCCACCATTTACAGAGTGGCCTGGGACTAGCTGCATAACCCCACAGGACTGCAATTTCCTCAACCATCAGACAGGTTTAGTGAAACCCGATCTGAGTAGTATCTCATGGGAGGACCAAATGAGTTAATGCGTATGAAGCATGAGTTATTATTGCCAATGACCTTGTTTGCTTTGCCCTTGATTTGGGATGTGCCTTGAAATGAAATAATTATTCCAATAAATGTCTCTACTATTAGTCTTGACCGGGACATGCAAATAGGAGACTTATTTCTATAAAAACAGATCATTTCCACTTCGGTATGTTTCAAACTTGTTGTTCCTTTACTTGTCCCCTCAGGGAAACCCCTATTTTCTGCATGACAGAATTCTTACTCATCTTTTTTACAATTTAACATAAATACTGTAATCACTTTAGAGTCACTGGCAGGAAATACAGGTTTCTTCAAGATTCCATCATTTCCCATAAAAGGTAAGAGATGACCTTGCCTGAAATACAGGATGTAATTATTTCAGTTTCTGAGAACAACTGTTTTGAGCAGACCGTGCCTTTCTTTTGCACATTTCTTTCCAAACACTGCAAGCTCTATCAGGAAAGATGCCACAAAAATAGAAATGCCAATCATTGAAGATCTTGAGGCACTTTAAAAATGATAAATGATTTATTTCCAAGCATCTCTCATATGATTAATCTTATTTTAGAGGTCAGATGAGGGAGTCCAATAGAAGTTAAAGGACATTCCCAAGGATATAAACAGATAAGCCTGGAATAGAAACCAGTCTATTGGTTTTGAAGCTGCTTCTAACAAAAGGTTAGTTTGGTGTGTTTATTGAATTCCAGGTTGAAGACCCTGGGTTTTGTTAGTCAGGAGAGGCCATCAGTGGTTCCGGGGTAGGAAAGATAGAAGATACCTCTTCTAACAGGCAGTTACTATGACACCAAGTTACAAAGAGACCCAGCAGGCTAGATATCAATAAGGCAAGCACTTATTTAATCATTTATCAAATATCTGTGCAATATTTTATCATTATAACATACCAGTTACAAAGCTAGGCACTGGGTATACCAACACACACCCAAAAAAGATTTGGTTACTGAGATTAACAAGTCCTTGTCAAACAGGCGACGAAGTGGTAGGAATTCTTGGACGCAGAGGCTAGTGGCATCGGAATCAGGAGCGACTTCCTAGAAGAGGTTTTACACCCTAATTAAGAATAGAAAACAAATAGGAATTGGTGAGGTGAGTAAGGCATAGAAACGCATTTCAGAAAAGGCACGTGAGAAGTGTAAGCTAGCATGGCAGGTTCAGGGAGCGTGGGGCTTAGTGTGACTAGAGTTTAAATCCTAGTGGGGGAAGGGATTGAGGGCACAGCTCAGTGATAAAGTGCTTGTCTGGTATGTGTGAGGCCCTGGATTCACAGAAATAACAAACCAACAAGCAAACATGAAGCCAGAAAGGCCAGTGAGGCTGGAGCATTAGATGTGGTGCGTTCTAGTTACAGAAAAGAAACTTGATCATTAAGCTAGGCTCAGTGGTGCTTCCTGTTGTCCCAGGACTTGGAAGACTGAGGCAAGATGATTGCAAGTTTGAGACCAACCTGGGCAATTTTAGTGAAACTCTTTCTTTTAAAAAAAGAAAGAAACAAGTAAACGAAAAAGGACTAGAGTCAAGAATGTAGCTCAGCGTAAGACCCTGGGTTTGACCTTCAGTTCCACAAAAGTACTCCAAGGAGAGGAGGGGCTGGATGGGCCCAGCTAAGTGCTGTTAAAATCATTCTGGTTAGAGGTAGTAAGGTCTGGTCCCAGGTGGGTGGCAGACGTGAGATTACATTTGGATGAAGAGGACCAACTAATTCAGGGTGGAATTAAAATTCAAGATAGTGTATTATGGATGGATATGGAAGGATCTTAAAAGAGGAAATGTGAAGGCTGGAAGATGGTGGCAGTCAGGGTTCCAGAAAAGCACGTGGGTGCATGAGAAGGTCATTCTGGGTAGGGACATGGGAAGGTGAACAGAAGCGAGAGTAATTTCCAGGGCTGGGAGAAGCGCTGCATCAGTGGGGGGCTTGTCTTACGGATGGTAGTACAGGATGGCAACATGGAAGACTAAATGAAACAAGCAAGAAGGACAATGGGAACTTCTGAGTAGAGGGCTGGCTTCTCTTCATAGAGTGGCATGATTCAAGGCAGTTGGTTTCATGGAGTGGAGGGAACTTGGCATAGGGTAGGACATGACAGAGTCCCTGATGATCATGAAAATCTGGCTATAAGATGTAGATCTTTTAAGTGTTCTTGTTATAGGAGCCTAGCTTCTCAGGGGATAGCCACAAAATAAGCAATTTTCTCTTCTGCTCAGATACAGTGGGTGAGTATGGGTAATCACTGGCTAATCTAAGCCATAGGTTGCTGTAGAGATCTATTAGAACCCCAATCTCATGTGGCAGGAAGAGTAGGGCCCTGGGCAGTTCTGCAGGCCACTGCTTTCTGAGCATCAGTGTGGAAAGTCTCTGTGCCTCTTCTCAAACTTTCCTGGGACTGGTCTGGGCATCCCTGCAGAGAGGCTGTACGGAGGCCAACAGTGTGGCAGCTTTAGACCTGAGTGATTGAGCTAAGACTCTAATGTGATTAAGCAGAGAAAGAAGGAAAGCCCAGAGGATGCGTGGAAGAAGGGAACAAAGAATAAAAGTCAAGAGAGAGAGATAGGAAGAGAGATTAGAGATTGAGTAATTGTGTGGTTCTGTGACTTGGAGACCCAGGAAATAGAGGTCTAGGACAGTGAGATTTACTTATTTGAGACAAGGTCTCTCTTTGTAGTCCAGGTTGGTCCTGAACTCATTATGTAGCCTAGGCTGTCCCAGAACTCACAGCCATCCTCCTGCCTCAGCTTCCCAAGTACTGGAACTACAGGAGTTACCATGCCCAGCTAGTATGCAGTGCTGGGGGATGGGATCCAAAGTCTTGCCCCTCCTAGTCAAGTGCTCTGTTCAGGTCCCAGCCCAGTAGTGAGATTCTTAAGTGATGAGGGTCTGAGGAAAGAATAAAGCATGTCTTCTCTTAACTGCTTCCTTGGCTAGAAGAGCTCACAGGCTGGACAGTGGAGCAGAAAGTGAATACCGAATTGTTAAAATGGTGGAAAGACAGAGACCCTTAGAGGAGAGAACCCAGATCTAAGTGTCCCTTTGAAAGAGATCTCCCAAGCTAGAACTAGTAGTTAGTGACTGATACGAGTTGTCTGTGTTATTTTAGAAGCAGCTTGGTGGGGCTGAATGCATAGCACAGCATTACAGCGCCTGCCCAGCAAGCACAAGACCCTGAATTTGATTTCCCAAAACCACATAAGCCAGGCATTGTGGCACATGTCTATAATCCTAGCACTTGGGAGGCTAAGGCAGGAGGATTGTCATGAGTTCGAGGCCAGCCTGGGCTACGCAGTGAGTTCAGGACCAACCTGGACTACAGAATAAGACAGTGAGACTCTGTCTCACTATATAGTCTTTGCTGCAGTGAGACTATCTGGCTCTGGCCTGAGAATATGTGGCTGAAAGCATGTGGCTTTTGTGACTCAAAGCAAGAGAAAGATATGGGAGGTGACAGTGTTCATTACTGAATCTGCACAGCACTCAGAGCAGCCAGGGACCCTTCCTTCCCCAAACATTCTTCTTCTCGTGGGTTTTGATCCTTTCAGCCTACTACATTTCCAAAGATTTCTTTTTAATTCTGTTCTTGCCTGTTCCCTTCTTATCTAACCATGTCAGAGCCCCAGCATTGGCGAACTGATCTCTCCAGGCAAACTCATCCAATCCCTGAGCCTAAACTTCACATATACAACAGATGTCCCCTGAGCCTACAGCTCCGGCCTGTGTTCTGAGTTCCTGGCTCAGATCTCTAAACACATACTTTATGATTTCATTTGAATACCACACAGGGATCTCAGATTTTATGAAGGCAAAACTACACTCTTGGTTTTCCTGCCCTGTCTTGCCCCTTCCATCTTCAGTCAAACATTCCCACCGCCTCTGCTACCCAGTTGTTTGAGCAAGATCATCCCAAGTTCATCTAGTCCAGAAGCAAGGGAAGATCGTTCCACTTTTAAAAACATTTCCCAACTCGTTCATTTCTCTCTGTTGCCTCTGCTAACCTCCCAGTATAAGCTGCCTCTGTCGCCTGGGCTACCAGCAGAGGCCCCTGCTCTGCACATCTGCCCGCTCCCCCCGGAAGCACAGAGGACAGGCTCTCCTTAGTCGGCAGTGTTCCATCGCCGTGCCTGCCCTACCGCCCCCTCCTCAAAGCGCCTCGCTTTACTGAGCTCCCTGCTCCCTCGCTGCCAGTCTTCTTCCAACTTCTCTAACATGTATGTCATAGACCAAGTTCCCTTGGAACGACCTAGGCTCAAGTTGGGGAAGAATCAATGAGAAGCAGAGGGGAAAAGAAAGAAGGGAAAAAATGACCGAGCCCGCTCAGTCAGTCCACGAGAACTCGAGAGGAGGAATGAGGATTGAAGAATACATGGACTCTTGCAAGGGCAAAAGACACTGCGAAAGATGCTTTATTAGCCACAGCCTTCCTTTTATACCCTCCTTGCCTTCCAGCTTATTAACAGAGCAGTCCCATGTTTCAACACCTGACCTAAATTGCAAACAGCAAACAAGCAAAACAACACCTGACTTAGATTTCAAGCAGTAAACTCTTCTTCGTGGAAAGGAACTCAGCCAAGGTCAGCACTGCTGAGGCTCTCGGGCCCTGAGGGCTCCAACAGAAAAATGAACACAGTTTATTATAGAGATTGCTGGCCTGGGCAACAGGGCTGCATTCTGCTGCGATCTCCTGAGAAGGACAGTGTCTTCCAAAGACATTAACTTAAAGAATAGGAGTTTGGGGCACCTGTCTCCTGGCTCCTGTTTCATCCTTGGGGGTTCCCAGGAAAGCATTAATCCTTTTAGGATGCACCTGCTGTTATCAGAGGAGGCAGACAGTCACTCAGATGCTTGTGGAAGGGAGCTGAAGGCTACAGGTACACATGCACTTGCAGGGAATAGAAACAGAGGAGGGCGGAAGGACAGATGAGGGGCACCGGAAGTGTTGCCCACTCCAGCCTCTTATGTTGGTGGCTTCATACATATTGTTCCTATGGCCTCAACTTCTCCTCCTCCCCATTCTGTGTGCACGGAGCTGGGCCCCTCCCACTCTGGATCCCAGCTTAAATATTATTTCATCACAATACCTCCACTACACCTGTCAAGGTTGGTGCTTATGTATTTGTGTGTTCCACCTTGGTAGCCTGGAACTTTCTGTCATTCTTCATCATCTCTGTGCACCCTGTGCTTTATGCCTGGGACATCCTAATGAAGAAAAAGCTATATACCTAGATATGTGGCCCAAATCTGACTGGAATCCTTCGGCAGGCAGGAAAGCAGGCCTGCACCTCCGTCCCGCCTGTCCCTGCGGACAGGGCTCAGGCTTCCCTAATAATAGTGAGAGTAAATTTTAAGACACCATATAGACAGGGGAGGATTTGACAAACATTTGCGGAGCTTTCATTGTGGCCACCTCCTGAGTGACAGGGATAGAAACAGTATGAGGACATTGTCACTATTTCACGGGAATCAAAGGAGATGATAAGTGGCAAAGAGATTAGAAGACCATCAGCTCAAGGCATGATGAGACTGACGGTGAAATCCTGGGCTCTGAGGAGGCCCCTGGCCTTTTAATCTAAAACATTTCTATCAAATGGGGCAAGAATGGGAGGCATTTGGAGATCTGAAGGAGATTCTTGAACTATTTAAACTAAGGACGTGCTTGAAAATAGTTTTGCTCACTACTCTCAAGAGCAGCTCAGCACTGTGGGAGATGGTTTCAGATACAGAGTGCAGCTGTGCCTTTCTTAAGCCAGGTAGGGTGTTGGTTCTGGGTCACTCCAGGGTAAATGTTTAGTTGCGTAGGATTAAATTTGGCATACTTTCTAATAGTCTGAATGGTCAGCTCATGAGTGATATATTATTCTTAGGGGTAGTAACCAAAAATGAGTAGTAATCTTGAATAAAATTTGGTATACTATGTCTCTAAACTTGCAACCCTTAGATTCTATTCACATTCAAGCTGTGCAGTGGCAACATCTGTTGCAACATCATTTATCTACTAGTGCCGAGTGCTAAATGGCCCTGAGAAGTAAATTCACCTGTTACTCTTAGTCTCTGAAAGTCTCCACTAACCCACTGCTTGATGAGGACTCTCTAGTCACAGCTAAAGTGTTCAGAACTTCCCAGGAATTCAGACAGATGACATTCTAGAGGCTTTGGCATGTCACCAAGGGGCAACGAGTGAACAAGCTCTGAAAAGTGGGAGACTTTGCAGCTCAGTCACTACCCTGAGGTGTTGTGAGGGCATAGATGCCTCTGTTCTCATGTTCCTCAGCTGCAAAGTGCGACCTGGCTCTTTGAATTGAATCACTCATGGGAAACCGATGCGGGTAGTGTGGGGTGACAAGGTTGGGTCCTAAAGCCAAACTGTAAGAATTTAAGTAAATGCTCTGTCACTAACTAGCAGTGGGACTCTAAGTAAATAAACTCTGTTTATTTTCTAAACCATAAAGTAGAACAATGATAGTTTCTACTTCATGGGATAATTGTGAAGATGAAATGACTTCATATACTTTCAAATATGTAAATTTTGGCTAATTTCATTATAAGTGCTCATTGTAGCATTGCTTGTGATAGAAAGGCCTAGAAGTAACCAACATACCCATCACCAGGGGGCCAGTTCAACGAGCAGTCAGAAAGTGAGGTAGACCTCTACAGGTTCTTCTTGAAGATCTGCAAGATACATGGTCCATTAATTTGGGTTCTTTCAAAGGCAGAATTTACAGATTTTATAACAAAAAGGATCTATTAGAAAGGCTTACAAATCTGAGGATAGAGTTAGTCCAAGATGGCTGCTCAGTTGTGAAGTAGATCTCCAGTCCGGGACTGCAGGACAACTGGTGAGGTGAAAGTCTGCTGCAGATCTCGGTTGTTTGAAGAACAGTAGTGAAGACTGGAGCCTGAAGATTGGTGACTGAAGATCAGCGATGGGCAGACCAGGCACAAGTCAAGATTGGGGCAAATCTGTGCTGAGGGTCTGTGGGGGTGTAGACAACTGTGAAGGCAAGAGCTTTCCCAGAAGAAGAAGCTGTAACAATATTCCTTCTTCCTTCCTTTTGTACTGTTGCAGTTCCAGTTGGACCTCCCAAATCTGGGTAGGTGCTCTTCCTTCATTGGCCTGCCCACAAGTCACTCACACTCTAATCCAGGCTGGCTCTCAATTCCCAATCTAGGCGTGGTTCCCAAACCTTAATCTAGGTGTGATTCCTAATTCCCTCAAGTTGACATGAACTCTTCAATGGTCACACATGGTTATTTGGAAAAACAAATAAACAAACAAAACTAAGAACCTGCTCCCTTGTGTTTTAGGTCCTTTTAAAAAGGATTTAAATAGATTTGTGCTAGTGCCTACTGATTTCTGAAGGGCTGTATAGAAACTTTTAATAGTAGCTTTGCTTGGGGGATATGGAGGAGGGGCCAAGAGACTTCACTTCCAGTTTGCCCATTTCTACTTGAATGTGTTACTGTGTGTATAAGTTGTATTTTTAAAAAGAATATTTTCAGTTAAAATCAAAGTGAAAGGGAAAAAAATAAGACAAAATGGAATAAAGTTTGCTTTACCTGTTCCAGAAGACATTTGAGAAGTAAATGTAAGACAATGTATTTAAAAGTAGTTTGAATAGCAAAATATAGAAAAAAAAAAACTTTTGGTAAACATCCCAATAAAGGGATTGATTAGATTCAGAGAAGAGGCATCAAGATTTAACTACTTCAAACCCATTAGAGGAATAGGAAGCTGAGGTAGAATGGTGACTTAAGTGAAATGACTTAGGTGCGGAAGATTAATATGTTAAACACTGTATGGTTTCTCTGACTTGGAAAACCCAGAACACAGACATTCTTTGGAACCATATGAAGTGATAGCTGGAGTCGGGGGAAGGGATAGGGAGGGGGTGGGAGGGTTGAAAATGGGAAGGGATTGTAAAGTTGATATGATACATATGTGTACAAAACACCCAAATTCATTGTAAATACTATGTATTACATTTGTATATTAATAAAAATAGTGGGGAAAAATAAAAGTAGTTTGAAAGACTAGGACATGATATGTTCATTAGTGCACTATGAACACAAAAATATTCAGCTTAGATGATCTAAAAAAGCACTATATACACACGATTTCTGGAATGAGCCTGGCTTTACAGTGTTTAGATAACAATAGTAGCAGACAATAGAATTAATGGTTACATCAAATAATGACAAATATTCAAGTATTACTTTTGGGACAAGGGTCTCATGAAAATCAAATCACCTCTTTGTTGGGAATCAACTCATTTTTCCCTTTACATGAGGGTACTGAGTTCCTCCCAAGATCATTTGCTTTGTAGTTCTGATTATTTTGCAGCATTGGCAAAACAATCTCATATTAAGATTTCTACTTTTTAATCATTTTTCTTTTTGTAAAGCATAAAACTATCAAGCGAATGTCCAAATTAGATACTCTCTGCCTTTGTTAGATAACCCATCAGTAAAGATTTCTCCAAATGGAAGCTATAAATAATTCAAATCAGCAAGAAATACAAAATCAGGCTAGTTTAAAAGGTGAAGATTATATAAATGGTCTTAACTCAGTCCTGAAAAATGGAAATCTGGTGAGGAGGAAGGTGATGCCATCATTTTCTCTTTCTCACACGTGGGAAGAAAACATTGGCTTCATACCCACCCCTCGTTCACGGCCAAGGTCCCTGTAACAAAAGACAGATAGATCAACAAGAGAAAATCATACAGATGCATTGAATACAGGTTTTACTCGACACCAGAACCTTCACAAGGAAAAGAAGATCCAGAGAAACAGCCGAACCTGGATATTCTGACGTGAGGCTTGATGGAGAGGGGCCAGCCTCGAGGAAATGTCACAGGGCGGAGGGCACGAGGTCGCGATCAGCTGAGGCTGATTCCTTACTGTGTCCAGGACCCTCCAGGCGTGGGGAGGGCACCTCTCACATGAGGGTCTTAATGACCTACTTCGGGGGAAGGTCAGAAAATTCTTCCTAGGTTCTAGGGCTGCTCTGGGCAGAGAAGCAGAAGGTTGGAGAGACCTTTTTACTTACGCTGTCTCTCAAATGCCGAGGTGCTGTGTTTTGGGGTAGTATGCTCTGGGCCCCATCACTCATTTCCCACAAAGGGGTAAATTTTGAACTATCTTAAGGAAATAATTCCTGCCTAGCAGCTCAACCATGAAAAGGAAGAGTCTAGTTCACACAGCCAACGTGATTTCCAAGACATTGCCCTCTGGGTTTTGTAAGCCCAAACACAGAGCTTGCGGTGGCTCTGGTCCTGTTCATTCCTGCTTTCCAGGCCCAGCCCCGGTGGCAGCAGCCCCCATATGTGGCCTAGAATGCACAATCCCAGAGCACTTTTCTCTGTGCAATTTTGCAAACAGGCTGTCTCCAGTCCTAGTGGCCTTGCCCTAGCAGTTCTGTTTTCTACTTTCTAATCACCCCCTGGGGTCCGTGACAAACCGGTTTCCATCTCTGCAGCTACACGCATTCGCTGACAGATCTGCGTCGGAGCTTTCTTTGCGCACTGGTCGCCCCGTCCCTGTGACCTGGCGGCCGTCATCCATCTGGAGCTGTGTTTGGAGTTCCGCATCTTTCCTGTCTCTTCTCATAGTCTGCACAAATAGAAGGGCGCTGAGGATAGATCCTCCCTCCCCCTTTCCCGCTCCCAACCTCCTAAGCAGGGCTGGCAAAGGGCGGCCTCCCTCACCCCCTCCCCTGCTGGGGACTTTGCCTGTCATCCTAATTTGTTTGGTTGTCTGCAGAGCAAAATGTGAAAGGGTTGGCAGTGGTCTCCCTTTCCTGCTTCTCTTGGAGAATCTGTCTCCCAAGCAGCAGCTGGTGGGTGCGACGACCCCGGCCTCCAAGCTGCTCCAGGCAGCGGCTCCCCTCCTCCTACAGCCCAGGCTCCAACCATTTTTGCTAGCCAGTCACACGCCGCAGAAATTTCATCTCTTCCCAGATTTGAAGAAAAAGGCTTGGATGCATGAAGTAAAGTTATAATGGTTTTTCTTTTTCCCCAATGACTCGGGTTTAGTGACAGAACTCCTGTTAGTGTTTTGGTAACAGCAGCTTTGTAAGAGAGAAGAGCTCTGGGCAAGACATTGTGTGTGTACACACAGAACGCCCCGGGGAGAGTCACGGGCATGCCTTCCAGGCGTGTTCAACCTGCTGTCTGCTCTCTCTTTACCCTTCTTTTTTTGAGTGAAGTAGAACTGTCTTGGGGCACATATAAACTATATAATAGTGTTAATGTAATGTATATAAGTATTAAATCTCCCTTTTAAAGATTTTTCTTTATACTATTAAAAAATCAAAGGCAAAAACAACAAAACAAAACACAAAGGGCCACAGGCTGGATGTAGCTGCATGAGCCGTAGTTATCTGAAAACTGAGAATGGAAGCGAAGAGACCTTTGCTACGGAATAACGAGTTGCAAGCTCTGACTTTGACTGGGTGTTGTGTCTTCCGTACACTCCCTCCCTCATCCTCCCTCCGCATCATCTCTCTAAACCAGAACAGACACTTCTTCTGAAGTCTTGGTAGCTGAGGAAGGGGCCGCCAATGCACGGTGACAGGCAGCAGGGGCCAGAATTCGGAGACAAAGTTCCTTCACTCACCTTTGAGGTGCAAATTATGGATCAGTCGCAAAAATGTGGGACACAGAATACATCTAGGCCTTGTGGTTATTGGATAGTAATAGTTGATACTGAATAATGTGCTTCAGGTACCAGTCACCTTACTGAATGCTTTATTTATGGTGTTATTTTTCCATTATAATAACCATTTGAAGTGGTTGATTTTATAGTCTTCATGTTACAGTTGAGGAGAGGAAAAGTCATGGAAGATCACATAATTAGTTAGTTGCTTGATTACAGTGCAAGCCCAAGCAGCCTGCTGTCCAGTGACTGCTATTAATCTACACTGCAGGTTGAGCATCTCTAGCTAGGGAGTCTAAAACCCATACAATGCCCCAAAACTCAAATCTTTTTGAGTATCTCAACATGTAGAGGATCCTACTCGATGGGACAGTTTTATGGACTGTCAAAAATATTGTGTGAAATTACCTTCATGCTACGTGTACAAAGTCTATAAGAAACGTAAATGAATTTCAAGTTTAGATTTGTACCCATGCCCGACATACCTTGTCACGTATATGCAAATATTCCTAAATCTTAAAAAAAATCCCAAATCCAAAGCACTTCTGGTTTTAAGCATTTCAGATGAGCGCTATTTAACCCGTACTACTTTTCCAGGAGACTGTTGATTTTCAGATGTCTAAGGTTCCCATTCTCTGGTTTAAAGGTCAGAGACAAATAGTTTGGTGGCAAATGAGGTTATCACTAGTGGGATACAGGCTTGTCTTAGTTACCTATTCCTTGCTGTGACAGAATACCTGACATTCACAATTTAGGGAGGAAAGATTCACTTAGCTCACAGTTCCAGAAGGTCTTACACAATGCATTTGTGGGCAGCCACCAACAGTAGTAGCAAATGGCAGAGGCTGGAGAGCTGCTCACCCGTTGCAGATAGAAGTCAAGCAAAGTAGAAGCCTAGTAGATCTCTGGAAACTCAGGCAAGGCCAGAGCTTTCCCAGGACGAAGCTGCAACAGTGTTTCTTCATCCATCCTTAGTTCAAGCTGCCGGGCAGGCTGCCCTACACTCTTTCCTCACATCAACAACACACTCCTGAAAGCTCCCGGCTGGGTGCCCCCCAATCTCAACAAGTTGACACAATCCCTTCAGATGAAGCCAGAACCATCCACCCCTTCAGGCCAGGACTCACCTCCCAACTGTATGCTGTTCCGCAGTTTTCCCACTGCGTCCAACTGCGGGAGGCCTTTGGGGGACACTCCAGAGTCCAATCACAGGCAGGCTGTGGACCAAAAATAACCAGCTTGTGGAAAAGTTAAGGTAACTTTTATTTTTGGCCTAAAATAAAGTAGAGAAAAAACAGAAAATACTGAGTAAGAACACAAGTTGAAAAGAGGAGAAAAATAATTCAATTATGTGTTCCTTAGTGAGTACTACCTGTGTATAAGATAATGGGTTAAACTCTATGCTACACACTAGGAACCAATGAATTGCAAGAACAGGTGCATCTTTGCTGTTAGGGAACTTAATAGTTTAATGGAGCAGACTGGTTTATAACAAATAACTACATATACATTTCAAATTATAATTCTATTTGGTGCTGCAAAGGAAAAACTCACAGAACTTGAAGTAGTACAATAGGGATGTAGCCTGGTCTACACCTGGTTAGGGTGTTCAGGGCACAGGTGTGATCCACTGCCTGCCTCAGCAGAAAGGTGGAGATGATTCTGATTTTCCTGTGTGTGTGTGTGTGTGTGTGTGTGTGTGTGTGTGTGTGTGTGTGTACTGGGGATTGAACCCAGGGATCTCACATTGAACCATATATCCAGTCCTTTTTTATTTTGATATAGAATGTTGTGAAGTCACTAAGTTGCCTGGGCTGGGCTTGAACTTGCAATCCTCCACTTCAGCCTCCCAGAATGGAATGCATCTCCAAGCCTGGGTTGTTCTGATATTCTTGAATGAGTCAAACTTGCAGGCAGGAAGTCATCTTAGGTTTTCATTAGAAGAAATTTAACCAATGGGAGCCATGCTTTTTGTCTTTAACTCCCCCCTTGCTCTCTTACTTCTTCTAATTTTAATATATTAGTTCTCCTGATTCTGTAGGTTCCTCTTTCCCTACACTGTGCTCCTAGATCATGGTCATTTCCCTTTCAGTAGCCGTTTTTATTGGATAATCGCCTACTCAGGGCTTGTACGTCAACAAGTCTACTGTCATTCCTAATCTTGGCAAAAACATCTGGGAGCCAGTTGGCTATTCTCAATTTCCATTCAGTATTCTACTATATTCATTCCTAAAAGGTTTGCCTAAACCAAAAGGTTGTGACTTTTTTATTAATCATGCATTAGATGCATTGACTTTTTAGATTACAGATTATTATGAAATTATTTTAAATTATTTTATGCAGATACATTGAAGTCTTTATTTCCCATCTTTCCTTTTTCCTTTCTCTCTCTCTCTCTCTCTCTTTCTCTCTCTCTCTCTTTTCTTTTCTTTCTCTTGCAGTACTCGGATTAAACCCAGGGCCTGACACGCACCAGGCAAGTGCTCCTCCACCGAGCTACAGCCCCAGCCCCTCTCTCTTTTCTTCTCCCTTCAATTCATAATAAAAAGGCTAGAATACTCAAAAAATTAGCACACAAAAAACCTCCAAGCAATTGTACAACAGCCCAGAATAGCTTATGTCAGAGTTAATACTGGCTTTGTATGTGGTTAAGTGATAAAGTAATATTGATTTTCAAACTTTTTTGGAGGTCAAAAAATCTGATCAGCTTCTAGTGCTTTGTCCATTAGGAGTTATATTTAGGTGAAAATCGAGGGAATGCTTATTATTTTTTATCACTAATCTGTTATAATTGCTCTCTGCCAAAAATGTTCTTTACGTAGACATTGAATGGAGTCCAAAGTGTCAGGTCACTGCCTCCCAAGAGGAGTGTTTGGATTTTGTAACTTACACTTTCTGTGGAGTCAGGAGACACCAGAGAAAAATACACGTATATTCAAAGCATATTCTCGTTTTCTTCTCATTAAAACTGTGGCATGTGACCAGGGAATAAAAACAGGTCCCAGGAGCCCAGGGGTGGTATTTACAGGATGCTTTGGCAACCCTAGTAAAATCCCTGAGGAAAGGAACTACCTTCTCATCACCTCAGGGTGTTGAGCTGGCTGTTTCTCTGCAGCAAATGCCTCAGAAGAATGAATCTCCCTTTCTGCTGAGCAGGCAGCCTGAGGTGTGCTGACATGCTTTCTAGGAGTTTCTGTTCTAAGGATTTGAAAAAGACTCTGAATGATTCCCCCACCCTTTCAACCTGAGCTTTCGCTTCCGGGTGACTAACCCTGCCTGCTTGTATCATCACTTGGGAATACATTTGTAGGAACTGAGAAAGGTCAACTGGAAACCCGCTCAGCTAGAAATTGATATCACTGAAAGAGTGTAGGTCAAGTAAGACATGTGTGGGCTGTTATTCATTCGTGCAGTCTCAACTGAGTGGCACTGTTAGCCAGTCCGAGGCTGGGCAAAGAGGCCTGGGCTCTGTCCTAGTGGAACACACTGTCTCCTAGGAAAGAGAATGATCAAAATGACCACAAATATGTGATTATAACTGTGAAAAATACTGAGTGTGTGGTAGGAGGCCAGGAAAATGGAGGTAAATTAGGTGGCTTCTCAGAGAGCAGAGACTTGGAAACAGTGCCTTTCTTCTCTTGCATTTGACTGTCTCCTGCCTGTGTCCTTTCAGTCTGCTTTGTAACGTAGATACAGTCCAGGAGGATAAGACTGTTGGAGAATGACCCTTGCAAAGACAGTACAGAGCCTTCATTCAGCACTTGCTGGGAGATCCCTGGCTTGCCTCTGATAGATGCTGAATCAGAACTTTGGCTCTCAAAATAAGAGGGGCTCTCTTCCAAGACTTTTGACAACGTTCAAAAATTTCAGTAAGGTGTTTGACTGGGAGACACACTGAAGAGTTGTACTTAACAAAGGCATCATAGCCTCGTGATCTCACCTCTCCTTGTGACAGCTCATGAGGTAGACATTCCTTTTATTATTCCCAACTACAGGTGAGGAAGTATTAAAATTGGGGTTCCAGCTCTTTATTCCTAAATTCCCTTAGGCTTATCATAACACTTGATATACTTTGTCATCATGACTTGTATAATTGTACATTTCCCTTGGGATTACAAACTTTATGAAGACATATCCCCAGCCCCCAGGGAGTGTTAGTCCTCAGAAATCATTGTTTATTAAGTGAGTAAATAAGTGAAGGAATGTCTTATTATAAAGGAAATCTGTGTTCAGGTGGAAGAAAAAGATACTGCATCAATTTTCCAGTGACCTGTAACTAAACAAGACTGCTTTGTCCTACATAGGCTGAAATTTGAGTCAACAATACATGTGAAGGCCAACTCAGCTTTTCATATTGCTGAACTGAAAATCTGCAAAATACATGCGAAAACACACAATATGAATCTTAAGCCTCTCCCACAAAATTACTACCTTCACCTCTGACTTGTCAGCCCTACTGCCAAAAGACACAGTAGGAAGCCCTTTCTCCCACTTCGGTTTCCTGCTCTGCCTCATGTCAAGATAATCTCTGAGTATGGCTCTTTTACATGACTGGGCTATAGCCTAGATTTCATCAGACTAGGGATAGAGTGGGGTAAGTATTAGCCACAGCATGACTGGTATCCTATTCCCACTTTCCTTCTCTATTCTCTACTGACTTCTTCCACCTTCCTCTACCCAGCTGCTTTAGTCTAATGCACTACTTGTCAGTGCCACTCCACTCCTGAGTTTCCACCGACACAGGTAAGACATTTGGGCATTTAGCAAGTAGTAAGACCTCAGGAATCATTTGGCTCCATAGACTGAGAGTGGAAGTCTCTGAGTCTCACACTGACTGGGCATTTACCCGTGTAGCCTGGGCTCCTGAGCAAAATCACAATGGTAACCTGAGATTTGGAGCCATATCACAGGAGCTTAGGACATCCAGCTGTTGTACCACCACCTCAGTTGTCAATATTCTGGGGTGTTGAATTTCTTGCCCTAACAACTATTCAGAGAATTTCACTTGAGTAATTTGTATACAGTCCTTTCACAATGATAAAGCTAGGGCTGGACATGATGGGCTCAACAGTTCATTAAAACACTGCGAGGTTTGTCCTCTAGGCCACACTGAATCTCTCCCCTTACACTGTTTTAATTTGAACGGAAGAGATGCCTGGACAAGGTGAACAATATAAAGACACACAAATATATTTTTCTAAATCTTAGTGGTTTTAATTTGAATAGTTAATATTAAGGGGAAGAAAGTTGAGGTAAGTGTGGAAGGAGTCCTTAATGTCTTTTAAGTTCTCTATGTTGTGTTGCTCTGGAAGTGGACTCCTCACACTGGAAACAATGAAAATACTGTAAAAGTATATACCATTGAAAGAATACTGAGCCACAACTCCCGCCCTGGGATTGAACCAAGGACTTCATGTCCGAGTGCTGGGCAAGCAGGGTCCCACTCAGCCACCCTCCCAGAGCTGGTACTGAGCTTCTGAGTGGATCAAGAATCAAGCCAGTAGCAGCTGGCTTTATTGTTGTCTCTTCATTGCTGATATCAGTAAGTCACTTCTCTCTTTTAAACCCCATTCTCCTCATTGCAAAATGATGGGGCTGGCCTGGATAATCTCTAGAGTGTTCCTTATATCATTAAATTTCTCTGGTTTGTTGCAGTATTGTAAATATCTAAAGGAGGCCATGCAGTCTGTTTTCAGTGATGTCACACAGGGGCTGAAGGCATAGCTCAGTGGTTAGAGTACTTGCCTAACATGCACAAGGCCTTAACACATAAACTGGCTCATGCCTGTAATCCCAACACCTGAGGCAGGAGGATTGCTGTGAATTTGAGACTAACCTTGGATACATAGTGAGTTTCAGACCAGTCTGGACTACAGAGGAAGACCCTGTCTCAAAACGAAAACAAAAACAAACCAAAACTGTCCGGCAGAAGTAATTTCTTAAACCACAGATTAGTAGGTGATAATTTCAATAAACAATCTGTGGCTGAATTTAAAATATATTAAACAAAAAACAAATCTTTTTGGAATCTATTCAAGCATGTAGAACGGCACTGACTGTTTCACCTTATCTTGAAAAAAAGCCTTGGAATCAATGACAACATTAAGAAGGTAACTGTAGTTATCTTTTACTGTCCTACAAAGAAAATATAAGCAATACAACCCATGATTATTAGTTTTTTGTGGGATTCAGGTATATTTTTAAATACCACTGCAAAGTATGTATGCTCAGTGGAAAAAATCATCTACCTTAAACCCCGCAAGAACTAAGGAAATATGAATATTATCAAGAACTGTCTCTGAAAGCTTAGAAGCCAAGGGCTCTTCTATAATTCAAACAAGTTATTTTTCAAGTGAAGAGTTAAGGAAACCCTCTTTCAAGACCTCTTGGCCTGGTCTTGAGTCTTGACTCTCCTTTATTCCAAAAAAGAATGGGAGCTGGCATAGTAGCACAGATGCTTGGTTTTGTACCTGTTATTCACGTGGCAGTACCGTACGGCAGGATATCAATAGACATTTTAAATATTTGCATTAGTTCCCTCTTGCTCTTGTAACAGATTACCGCAACTGTAGCGGCTAAACACAGTAGTTGTTTCCATTCTCCAAATGAAATGCAGTAGTGTCCAATTGGCAGAGCCCAAGCGGCATCCAGAACCCTGGCTTCAAAGAGTCTGAAAAACGAACTTATGTTTGCTGGCCTCTGCCCCAGGAGTTGGGAAGGGGTGCTGAGCAGCAGTGAGCCCTAACAGGCCAGTCCCCCACCCCTGACCCCAGCACCCTCCTACTTGCCTTTGGGAGGTATGAGAGAGAGGTGTGCTTCATGGTAGGGGTTGAGAATATCATAAAATCTTATCAACTGAACATTTGTATGTCAGAAGAAACTTTTCTCTGTATTGAAAAGTTCTCATTTGGATCAAGTCCCAATTCTATAGATGATGTAGTGTATTTTAAACTAACTATTCTTAAAAAGTCATCAGGTAAATAAATGTGGGTTTGAAATGCTAAAGTTTAACAGGATAGACCAGAAATTATCAACAGGAGTCTTAGCATGGGTTTGAAACATGGTCAATGCTCAATAAACATGTCTCCTTTCCCAAAATGTAACTTGACAGTCTCTGGATTTTTCTTTTCTGGAAGGGTTAAAAATTTGACAAGTAAGTCAAGATACAAATAGCTGATTTAATTAAAATAATGAAACTTAATTTTCAAAGCAGAGAACAGTGGGGATTAACTATGATTAAATATGTACTTTCTGGCGAGTAGCTTGTGAATGAGTTCTTTCTTTCTTTCTTTCTTTCTTTCTTTCTTTCTTTCTTTCTTTCTTTCTTTCTTTTTCCCCTCTATTTCCCTATATAGTTTTATAGTTTCTGCCACTAGAGGCCAAAAGCAAGGAGCCTTTGGCTGTGGGCCTGTCCCCAGCCCCCACAACTGCATTATGGTCTAGTGAACCTCTCTGTCTTGTCCCACAGCTTTGGTCACAGTAGCCATTGTTTTGGTACAATCTTGGCTATGGTGCATAATTTCTGAACCACCTAACATAATCTTGGGAAATATTAAAGTGAGATAACAAAAAAAAGTGAGAGCAACAAAAGAGCAAACTATGACAAACTTACTGGCATGTATTTATTTTTCAAGGGAAAAGGGTAATTTTGACCTAAATACTGGAATTACAGGATGCGAAACAGGAAATGACTACTCTGCAGAAAATGAAATTGCTTCCTGGGCACTAAACAAACGCACATATCAACACTTCACAGCTTGGTAGCCTCTACACAAGCCAAATCATTTTTTTTTTAAAATTAGGAACATTACATTTTCTTTCCTGCCACCACTTTACATAGGTCAGTATCACCTTAAATGCCATGTAAAGTATAATTTCTATTTAATCATTTCAATTCCATTTATACTTAAGTAGTGAATATTTATGTAAAGATTTTTTTAAGCCCATATGTTGGAAAAATCTCAGACTGAACACAAAGCTTTGGCTTTTTTTCCGTATCAGATAAAGCACAAGCCCCCAGCAGAAAGACTTGAGTGGGGTTTGACAAGAGGGTTCTGGGAGATGTGTCCCCCTCAGTGGGGTGTTTGGAACTTCTAGCAAGTCTGGCTCTGTGCCAAGCAATTGAGGGGTGCATATTTTCTTGTAAATTGAATGAAACACCCCTCAGCACACCCACCCATGGAAGACCCCAGAAACAGCTGGGTGGAATTAAACGGCATTTATTCCTGTATTGGTTGTGGCCAAGAGCCAGGAATTCCACACCGAGATGCTTGCAGCCTACAGCACACACGAGCAACAATATTGATTGTAGGCTGGAGCTCCACTGTCTCTGTGGACAGAATGTAAATGATGAATTTTCTGTTACAATACTTCTTGAGGATACAGAAGGACTGTTCAGTTTTTGCCACAGGCTCTGTTTTCTAGACACGCAGGTGCCCATACAAGAACAGGGACCATGGCACGAGTATGTTGGACTCAGCTGTCTCACATGATGAATCCAGTCAAAGATGCTCATGAGGATCTGTTCTCGGGTTCACTATGTAATGACATAATGACATTTTTTGTGCACTGAGCTTAGAACTAGAGAGTCTTGATATTATAAAAATATTATTTCCTCCAAATAAATCTGTAAGGTCATCTGGAAGATTGAATGTGCTGAAATCGCCAAGAATGCTTGGAGGATTGGAGAAAGACTTAGGAAGCTGGAACCTGCCTTATCAGATGGAAAAAACTGCCCTTAATCTATAACAATCTAAATGGTATGCTACAGGGTGAGAAAAGCCATTCAGATGGATAGAATTGAATGGAGAACCCGGAACAAGATTCATATATTCTCGGCAACAGAAATTCGGCATGTGATAAATTCTGCACCATGAATCAGTGAGAGTGGAGGTTTTTCAAGAAGTCATGCCAGACAACTTGGAAGAAATTAAGTTGTGATGTCACCTCTTAGGATGTATCTGATTCTCTCTCAATCTAGATGATTAAGGATTTAAACACGAAAAAATATGCAATAGATTAAAATGTAGAAGAATTTTCACATTTGTATCACACAGAAGTGGACAAGCCTTCCTAGACACAGCCCTAAATCTGGGACTTGCAATAGAAAAAATGGCTTCGTTTGAGTCTACAAAATTAAAATAGTTTATGGGAAAAGAAAAATTCCTGTATACATATAAAAAGATGCTTACTCTTACAATTAAGGAAAAGTAAATGAAGCATGAAAATACTTTTTACCTATTAGGCAGTTTTAAAAAATTTAAGATCAATATTGGTGAAAGAGTGAGGAACAAAGGAAAACTTTCAGAAAAGAAGTGCTTAAATGAAGTATATATAATAAGATCTAACTTTTATGAAGAAAAATTGACAAGTGTGTTAACATTTTTAAATATTCACAAATTTGTCTGAAAATTCTACTTTGACATAATGTAGCATGTATAAACAAAAACTATAAATGCCCAGCAAGAAAATAAGAACAAGTTAAAATTTGATGTATGTACTGGATTTTTTGAGACAGGGTCTCTCTCTGTAGTCTGGGCTGATCTTGATCTCATTATGTAGCCCAGGCTGGCATCGAATACACAACAATCCTTCTGCCTCTGCCTCCCGAGTGCTAGGATTACAGGCGTGTGCCATCATGCCCAGTGCTGGGGAATCAAGCTCGGTCTTGGGCTTACTAGGTAAGCGCTCTAACTGCAGAGCTATGCCCAGCCCTGATCTGATGGAATACACACACACTCTCTCTCTCTTTCATATATATATATATATATATATATATATATATATGGATGACTGTTTTTGCTGTCAGTTCACATATATGTACCTGTGTACATGTGTTTGATGATGCAGGAGATTGGGCCCAGGACTCTCAAATGCTAAGCATGCACCCTGCTGCTAAATTACATTGTCAATCCCTAAGTGGTAAAACTTGATCTAGCCAGTAAAAAAGATGTGTGTGCTAGCATATAAAATAACCACAAAATATATAAATGAATGGGGAAATTCATGATGTAGAATATTCTCATAGGCACATAATAAATAAAAAATCACATGTCAAGTTTAAAATTACATGTATAATATAAATGCAGCATATGCATACCATATTTTTCTGATATTTGATAACAGTGATTACTTTCGAGTTCTAGGGGTGTCTCTGTGTGCTTGTGAGGGTAGGGAGCAGTTAGTAGGAATTAAATGTGCAAAAGATGATTTGAGCCAAATTGTGATTTGTCTTGAATGCCAAGTAACAGATTTTGAATTTGCATGTAGGCAATAATTAGCCATTACAGGTTTTAAATAAATTTAATTTTGAATAAGCATATAGCATAGTTCAAAAATAAAATAAAAATAAATAATATATATTGAATTTTTTTATTCCTGTCTTTCCTCATCCTGTCTCACAATCCCCCCAAAAGTAAAAATGCTTTATGCGCCTATCTACACCTTGTTTTTGTTTTACATTGATCTTACATTTTGGAGATCTTCCCATATTTGTCCCTACAGGTAGGTATTTATTTGCTATGGTCTAAATATCTATGTTCTCCCATGCTTAGGTTAAAACTCTTACCCCAACTTGATGTTTTGAAAGGTGGAGTCTTTGGGAAGTGATTAATCCTGGGGGTAGAACCCTCAGAAATATGATTAGAACCCTCATGAAAGGGTCTTTTCCTTCTGTCTAGTGAGGTCAGAGTGAAAAAGATGGTACCTAGAGGAAGTGGGCCTTCCCAGACACTAGCATCTTAGACTTGTCAGACCCCAGAAGAAGAAGATAAATCCGTGTGTGTGTGTGTGTGTGTGTGTGTGTGTGTGTGCATATGTGTTCTTGTAAGCTGTTCACTTTAAGGCATTTTGTTGTAGCATTCAAAATAGGATATTATTTTTAAAAATATCAGCATATTATTTCCTTTGCAAAGATCACCATAAAAAGTCTACCATTGCTGGCTATTTCAGCTCTTTCTTTTTTACAAAAATAACCTTTTCACACCCACAGGAGTAATATTTAAAAGTTTGCAATTTAAGTGCATCAACCTTGTAAGATGGATTTTTGCCATGAACAAACTTGTTGGGTCTTATGTGATTCAGTGAAATATTAGTCCTGAAAAGTATTTCACATGTAACCGGATACATCTGTAGAACCTGGAAGCTGTGGTGTTTGTGTGAATATTCTCAAAAACAGAATTGTTGAGTTGAGGGTAGAAACATTTAGTGCATTGCCAAATTGTCGTCCATAGAAGTTACAGTCTTCATGCAAGCAACTATTTTTCTAAAACTATGCAATTTTCTTGAATTTGACCAATCAAATCTTTCTTTCTTTTTCTATTTTGCTTTTCTCTTCTTGTCTTCTTTTGTGCTGGGGTTGGCCACTGGGCCTTGTATTTGCTAAGCACACATTCTACCGCTGAGTCTTGTCCTTAGACCTACTCTTTTTCTTCATATAAATGAGGTGGAAATTGAACAATGCTTAAGAGACATTATTTTCCTATGTTTATAAAAATGGCCTTTTTTCCCCTGGTGAGTTGAATGTTGTATTCTTTTTCATTCTATGTTATTTTACATATTTATGGCTTCCTTCTTATTTCTTAGGGCTCTTACGCAATGGGGAAATTAGCAGATTGTCTATGCTATGAATAACAATCCCCTATCCCACCCACTTCCCCAGACTCCAAGTTAGTCAATAAACTTGGCTTCTGGTGTTTTTAACAGATTTTTGGCTTTGCTTCTGATGTTGCCTTTGGTATTTTCTCATATTTGCTTTCTTGTATTAGACCATGCTAATTTCCCCTCCTTTTATGGCTTCTTGATTTTTGAATCATAATTGGAAAGGCATTTTCTGCCTCAAGATTATAAAAGAGTTCTCCACTGTATTCTGTTAATTGTAATGAAGTTCTCACATTCAATTCTCTAATTTGTTTGGAGTTTATCCAGTTGGTATTTGGAAGATATGGCTTTAACTTTGTATATTGTTTCACTGAAGATTTTTAAAGTTTGTCTTATATGACATCATGGTACTTTCTATACTCATGACTGGTAACCCTGATACAAATATTGTAGATGTATTTTCTATCCAGTGCCTGATCGCCTGTAACTAACATTGTAGAAGATCCTGCTGGCGTTCTCCACTCCCAGCTATTTTCTCCATTTTCTTTGCTACGAAGCCCTGACTTTTCTTAGGTAATCTCTCCACCTGAATCTGGATTAACTTAAACCTACCGTCATTATCCGTTTTCCTATCTCATGGGTTTGTTGTACATGTTGCATGGGACCTGGGAACCAAAGTAAGCAACTTTTACTTGTGAGAAGAGGAGACAAAGATAAAGCCAACTGCTGTGGTTGGCAGAGCAGAAAGATAAAGAAATCTGAGTCTTGGTTGGTGTCTCTGATCTGTTGAATTAATTACCCTGCCGCCAACTGACATGTTGGATTCATTACCCTACTATTACTTTGGATTTCTGGTTACATGAGGATACATTTTCTTCATTGTTAAGAGTGGTGGGGTGTGTGTTTTATAAGGGATCCTAGTGCAATGGTCCATAAATATAGCACATTGAAACGAAATGCAGTTACAGAATAACTGACCACCCCTGATGAGAGGTCTCCACATTGCCTTCAGGTGGTTTCTTGGCCTCACATAGCGATGTCTTTACATTATGTTTTGGGCTAGCTCTGTGCTACAATAGAACTGCAGAAAAAAATGGCAAGTAGGTGTGTCTTAGTCACTTTCTCATTGCAGGAACATAATACCCAATACTCAACAACTTTGGGGAGGAAAAGTTTAATTTAGCTCACAATTTCGGAAGGTCTGGCAGTGGTGGGAGAGCATGGCAGAGTGCCTACATGGAGGAAGGCTGCTTATTTCACTGTGGCTAGGAAGTAGAACAGGAGGGGGAGAGGTGAGGGCAAGAATACACCTGTCTAGGCCACGACCCTGGCCACGCCTATCCAGGCCTCCCCTTCCAATCAGGCCTCACCTCTCAATAGCACATGAAATCATCAAAGAATTAATTCACTGATCCAATTAACTCACCACCATCCAATTACCTTTTAGATACATGAGAATTTTGGGGGACACTCAAGATCCAAACCACAAGATACATTAAAACTCATATTACTTTAAATTTAAGCAATTTAATTTATACTCCAAAGGGAATATTTTACAATTTTTTTTTTTTGCTGTAATGGAAGCAAATATATCACTAATATGTTTTTAAAATCTACTTCTGGAAGAAAATTAAGACATAAAAGCCTATAAATGAGGATGCACATTTTCTCCTTGACTCAGGTGCTAACGTGGCATGGCATGACATTATTGGATCTGGTTTTTAATTAAAATATTCTTATTTGAGCCATGATGTATTTTTTTTTTTGCCTTTTTTTTTTTTTTTTTTTGAGACAGGGTCTTGCTCTGTAGCCCAGGCTGGTCCTGAACTCACTATGGAGCCCATGCTGGTCTTGGACTCACCCCAATCCACCTGTCTCAGCCTCCCGAGTGCTGGGATTATGGGCATGTATCACCATGCCTGGCTTATGTGGTGCTGGGGAATTGAACTCAGGGCCTTAGCTTTTGATGCAATGCTTGCTAGGAAAGTGCTTTAACCGCTGAGCCATTCCTCCAGCCCTCCTCCTTTTTTTTTTTCTTTTTTAAGTTTCAAATATTTGTTAAAATTCAAAATAGTAGTGGCCCAGTAAAGTGCAATTGTTTCTTCTATAAAAGCAGTCTAGAAGTAGTATTCCAGAGCAAATGTGGTCTTTCTTGGTATCAGAAACTCAGATTCTTTTGCTTTTTTTTTTTTTTTTTTGAGCCAGGTCCAGTGGTCTAGGCCTTTGTTTTCTATTCATTCACTTATTTTTCTGCAGGCGTGCCGTGTGGCACCATGCTTGGCCTTTAGCCTTTATGGTACTGGGGAATCAACCCCAGAGCCTTGCACTTGGCAGGCAGGCACTCCTAATGGCTGGGCCATGCTTCCCGCCCCCAGATTCTTTCACGTTGTCCCCACATTCTCAGTGCTTGGTTTTCTCCTCATTGTCCCGTATGGCTGCCCTGATTCCAGCTCTTGTTTCTGAATTCCAGTCAACCGTAGAGGAGTGTCCCCACCATCACCACCATCCTCGCTGTAATGACACATTGTAGCAGCTAGGTAGGATAAAATGTCTTATGTTACATTATTTAGTATTTCTAGAATCTGAGTAACATATATGTTTTTGCATGGTCACGTTCTATCCAAAATTCAGGGTTCACTTTCTGAGAAAGGCAATGACAGCAAGCAGTCTTTGCTAGGGCATATCTGTCTTTTCTCCTACTGTATAAAATCCTCTTAAGGGAGACAATAAGTATTATTATTATTTTATCACATTTGGTTTATATTCTAAGTATTATACCTTACTTTCTTGGCCTTTCCATTGTATTAGTAGTGCTAAATATTTCATCTTATGGATAAACCACGATTAACTTAACATTTTTCCTAATTTTGAATATTTCAATTTTTGGAGTAGAAAATGCAATGATGAGCACATGGGTATTGCTTTGTGATACGGACTTCCGAGTAAGTTAAGGAACATAAACTTTTGAAAGGTTTGCCCTTTATTGACAAATACAATTGCATACATGCAACATGCTTTAGAAATATGCAAATGTCTCAATGCAGGTAACATGTGCTCTACCTCACATACTTACTATTATTTCCTTTTGTGGTGATGACACAAAATCTACTCTCTGCAATTTTCAAGAATGTACTACATTGTTAGCAACTAACGTGACCATATTTACCATAATATCTTGAATTTATCTCTCCTGCCTAACAATAATTCTGTATCCTTGTGCTAACATCTACCCAGAACTATCATTCTACTCTGTTAGCTATTGTGTCTCAGTTATAGAAAAACTGATTAATGTAAAAAATTAGGCTGGGCCTCATAATGCAGGCCAATAATTTGAGGACTCTGGGAGGCTAAAACAAGAGGGTCACAAGTTTGAGTCTAAGTTGGGCAATTTAGCAACTTGTGAGATCTTGTCTCAAAATAAAAAATTTTAAAAAGAGCCGTGGATATAGCACAGTGCAAGGACCTGAAGTTCAATCTCTAACAATATACACATACCCCTTCTCCAACACACACACACACACACACACACACACACACACACACACACACACGAGAGAGAGAGAGAGAGAGAGAGAGAGAGAGAGAGAGAAAAGAAAAAGAAAGATAACTTGTGCCAAAAAAGTAGAGTCTTTGCTATCACTGTGTCTAATCATGTGGTTTAGAAATCTTTGGAAGTGGTTTGTATGAGAAGTTTGTAAAGGTTTGGACATGAAGGCAAGAGGTACCTTAGAATGATGAAGAAGAGCCTGTTGGGTGGTTCTTGTTGGAGCTCAGAAAATGTTGATAGAAATTTGGACAGTAAAGGCCAAGCTCAGGAGGTTTCAGTAGGGAGTAGGGACTCCCTCTGCAGTTAGAGTAGAGGTCATGCATACTACACTCTACCCAAAAATTTGTCAACATTTGCCCTGTCCTGAGACCTTGCAAGAGATTGAGATTAAGGATAGTGGATAGTGGAATTAATCTGGTGGAGAAAATCCAAAGACAGCCCAACATTTAGGCAGTGCATGGGCACCGTTGGCTGCTTTTAGACAGATATATGGTAAAAACTGGGGGCAGAATCAAAGCAGAAAACAATTTTGAAAAACTTAAATTTTGGCCCAAAAGTAATAACATGTAAAGTTGGGGCCAAAAGAGGTGTGGCTGCTGAAGAGATTAGTTCCTTACACAGAAACCAAAGGTATCTCAGAAGTCAACAAGACTCCATCCTTCATAGGCTAACGGGTGCAAAAGTATAAACCTTTCATTTGAAAAGAGAGTCCCTGGGACCTCTAAGGGATCCTAGGGGTTTATTTCACTGTGCTGAGCCATTCAGATACTCTCAGGCCACTACAGCACTGGTCTAAGGTGTTCTGGCTACTATTTAAGCCAAGAGCAGACCTTGGCATCATCCATGCATATGCTGTAAGGGTTTAATCTCATTCTTTTTCATGTAGATACCCAGATTTTTCATCACCATTTTTTCTGAGGTACTAGAGAGTAAACCCAAGTCTTATATACTGAGTTAGATCTTCAGCTCAGCCCTTTTGTTGTTTTTTATTTTGAGACAGTGTCTCACTAAGTCACGAAATTGCTCAGATCAGACTCAAACTTGTAATCCTTCTGTTTCAGCCTCCAGGAGTGCTGGAATTACTGGCAATGTGTGACTCTGCCTAGTATCTCAACATCATCTACTGACAAGAGTCTGTCCTTGCTATATGTCCTTAAAACTTTGGTCAAAATCAACTTCTCATAATGCAGTAATTTATTTCATGGCTTTTCTTTGGCCTATATGTCTGTTTTTATGTCATCAGCAACTTGTTTAAATTTCTATAGTCTTATAGTATATTCCTGAGATCAATTATTAGAAGAAATTAGGCAGAGAGCCATTTGTCTTAACACAGAAAGGCTATGTGTGACAAATTTGCAAACAACGTCATACTCAGTGTGACAGTTGGAGGATTATGTCAATTTGAGGCAATCAGGAACCATGCCTGGATTAGGGTTTGGGAACCATTCCTAGATTGGGAATTGAGAACCAGCCTGATTAGAGTGTGAGTGATTTGTGGTCCAGTGAATGAGGGAAGAGCACCCGCCCAGTTGTGGGAGGGCCAACTGGGAACTTGAATGGTATAAAAAGAAGGAAGAAGAAAGATTGTCACAGCTTTTTCGTCTGGGAAAGCTTTGGCCTTGGCAATACACGCCACACATCTTCATCACAGATCCGTTCCAGTCTCCTCTTGCGCCTGTCTGCCCGTTCCTGATCTCCAGTTGCCGATCTTCAGGCTCCAGTCTTTGCCACTGTTCTTCAAACAACCGAGATCCACAGCAGACTCTCACCGGCTGTCCTGCAGTCCCAGTAGGGAGCTCTACATCGCGGTTGAGCAGCCGTGGGACACTTCATCCCTCTCACATGCAAGCTGCCATCTTGGACTATCTCTGTCCTCAGATTTGTAATTTTTGTAAATTCTGCCTTTTGAAAGAACCCAAAGTAATACACTCAGTGTTAAAAATTTTAAAGTTTTGCCACTAAGATTAGGGACAAGGCAAAGATGTTCATTCTTGCCACTTCTATGGCCTCTGCATAGCACTGAAAGTCCAACCTGAGCAATTAGGCAAGAGGAAAGAAATAAAAGCCTTCCAAATTAGAAAGAAAAATGTCAAATTGCCTGTTTGCCACAAAGATGGTCTCAGAATATCTTGAAGACTCCACCACCAAATTGTTAGAATAATAAAGTTCAATAAAATTATAGGATACAAAACCAACAAAAAAATTCCTATAACAATGAGCTATCCAAAAAAGAAACCAAGAAAATAAGCCCATTAATAATAGGTTCAAAATAATAAGATACAAATTGATTTAACCATCTATGCTTAAAACTCTAAAACAATGAAGAGAGGAGTAGAATAATGGCAAGATTTCTGTGTTCATAGAAGATTTAGTGTTGTTAAAATATCCATATCATCCAAGGAAATCCACACGTGCACGATAAGGCCTAACCTATTATAATTCTGACAGTAATTTTCACAAAAATAGAAAAAGAAATCCTAAAATTTACAGAAAAGACCCTGGACAGCCAAAGCAATCTTGAAAAAGGGGAACAAAACTTGAGATTTCACACTACCTGACTTGCATTGATTTTGACTAAAAAACCACTGTGTGTTGATTATTGGAAGTTTTAGTGTCACTGCATATTTTGTATCTGAGGTGAATGCTTCTCTTTCCCCACTTATACTCCAGTCGTACTAGTACCACATCCCTTGGGCAGAAGCACAAGGGTGCAGGGGCTCTGGATGCTGTGACTTGAGTTTCTGTTGTTTAACTTTTGGGGTGTGTAAGGCTTCCCATTCTAAGGAAGTGTAGTTTTCCAGACTCTTTGGGTTGCTCATCCTGTTTTTCTTCTTGCTTTACTTAGCATATTTATAAGAGAAAAAAAAATGAATGCCTTCCCCCCATTCTCCCCCAAAAAGAAAGGAACAGAGAAGAATCAGCTGAATTAGCCTTGGCAACAATTTTGTATGTGGAACTTTGAAATATGACTGAGAAATACAGACGCTGGTAAGCCAATTGTTTATTTTGGGCTGAATCAGCAGATTGTCATACCTAAGGTGACCTATGTACAAAATTCTTTGGTAGTTAAATTTGTTTTACTTTAATATCAAGCATTTAAAAAATTTTTTTCTATCCCATAGGCAACTGAGGCATTTTTCTGCCATAAGGCTGGGATAGGAGATGGTGTTAGAAAAATGACTTCTCACTAGACTCTTGAGACATTGTTCATGCCACAACATGGGATCTTGCTAGAAAAGACTATTTGGTTGATTCTTAAAAGGGATATAAAAAGAAAATGGAAAGATTCATTCCCAATCCCATAATATTTTAGGCAAAAGGATAGAGTTGCTTTTGCATTCAGGCCCTAGAGATTTCTTTTTCAACAAAGGATTCAAATAGATCAGTAAGCACTGTGGGTTAAAAAAGAAAGAAATCAGGGAGAAAATGTCAACTTCTCACCTAACAGCATTTTGAAATGCGAGTGTAGCAGGAGGCTTCAAACGTGGCCATTCTACTGTACAGCCTGTGTAGACACAAGACAACCCACGGCCCAGCTGAGGTTCCTGCGCTCCTGTGATTCAGTCTTCTCTCTGCTGTCAGACTACCAGCTCATTAGTATTTAAATCAGCTCATAAATATTTCCTGGAAATTCACAGTTGCTTAAGCTCCCTGCTATTCATGTCCTTGCTCTCCTTCTTCAGTCTTATGCCTTTGTTCCTTTGGCTGGTGCATTGTGGGAGGGTGGCTCTCATTACGTATTAATCTTTCTGATGTATGGTGATGAAAAAGGAAAGGAGGAAGTCCTGTTAGAGGATAAAGATGAGAAATGGAGAAAGGATGTACAAGGAAATTTTCTTCTATTTCCTTTGCACAAATAAAATTATCTAATGATGGACCGAGGAAGTGTGTATAAGATCAGAACAGCTCGAAAGCGTATGCCAAGGCAATTTGACCTGAATGGATGTTTCTTTCATATACTCTATGAAAGCTTTGAAATGCGGGCGAAACATCTCCCCAGGGCCGACCCTGGGTGTACCCATTGGGGAGATGGTTGCATGGTTACAAAACCTCTTCTGTTCAACATGAGAGCTTTAATTCTAATTATAAAATAATGATGACAGAGAGGGGCAGTTCCACCGTGACGTTCTGTGGAGTTCTTAGCATTCTGCCAGAGTTCAGCACTAAGACCCATATTCAGGGCCAACACACAGCTCTTTTAAATGAGTGTGAATAAAATTTAACTAATGACAATAAAGACAAAAAATGAATTCATCCTCTGTCACTGAATTTGAAGTGCCACTCTTTCATTTATCCCTAAGAAAAAGTGCTACCAGTGAAACTGCAATATATTATTGATTTTAAGTACAACTTGACTTCAAATAGATAAAAAAGCAACTATGTTCATTCTAAGGCCACATTATATTATAGAAGGAACAAAATTATTTTGGTGGCTCTTTGATTTGAAAGAACGTTGAAAATACCGTTAATTTCTTTAACAGGAGCACCCTCTCTGAGACGCAATGTCTTTCCCAGTATTATCCACCTGAGAGATGTAAGAAGGGGAGAGAAGTAAAACATCCTGGAACAGACCTCGATGGAGGCCCAGAACGGGAACCCTGTGGGGCTTCGTCACCAGCCATCTCATGTCATTTGATCCTGAGCTCCCAAGTTCTTCTGGAAATAAACTTCTAGAATAAGTAGAGATGCCTACTGGGCCCAGGGGCAATTAAGATAAAATTTGGGGCTAAGAAACATCCAATTCCATTAAATACAGTCTAGAAAACTTGGCATTCAAGATTGAAACTTTTAAAGGTTGTTTTCTTTTTCATTTTTTGTGTGTCTATTTGTAGAAATAGAAAATTTAATTCCAACAAATTTAATGATTGAATTTTCTTAGACCTACAGTGTTATCTCGGTCCCCTATTTTTGTTTATATCAGAGTTTCCTAACCTCGGCGCTATCAGCATGTTGGGTTGAGTTATTTTGCACGGGGCTGAGCATCTCTGTATGGCACCCCCTAGATGCCAGTAGCATTGCCTTCTAGTGTAACAACCCAAACTGTCTCAGGCATTACCAAGTGACAAACCCCACTAGCTTAGAGCTATGCTCACATCAAGCCACTGTAACGAAAGAGTACAAACTTTGGCATCAAATGCTCATGTGCTCACGCCCGTGATCTCTGGGGAGAATATGTGAGGGTTTTTTTTGGCACTCAGGGTCCATACCCCTTCCAAACGTTTTCATTTTCCTTTGTAGACAAATAGATTTAAGGACGTAATAAGTGTCCTGGCCATCCCTCTCCATTGTGGAACTGAGCCTGATCTCGTTCCTTCTCCCAGCAGATCTATCATTCTGAGCACAGTGATGGTAAGAACAGGAGAAACGGCTGGTGTCAATCTATTCCTTTGTGGAATGGCTAAATCCCTGACTTCCTCTGTAATGGTTCTAGATCTTTTCTTAGTTTTAGTTGGGGTTTCTGCTGACAGATTCCCATCCTCTCTGTACCCCCAATACCCCTCCGATAAATGACCTTTCAGGATTGTTAAACCAAAAATCTCAAAACCAGGGGATCGCTGAAGCAATAGAGTTCATTGAGCTACTATAGGTTCTCCAGAGGGACAGGACTGATCCTGGGATACATTCCTACAGCGCCCAGCAGGAGGGTTAGGCAGCAGCTGGGAACATGTCTGTCAGTTCCAAATTGGCAGGGCATTGCATAATGAAGGATTGAGAAAGAAAGGCACACCTTATTTACATTTAACCTATGCTGGCTGGGAATACGAGTGGCAGGGTTACATGAAGAAGGGACAGGAAGGCAGCCCATTGGGAGTCAGTGATCGCTGGTTTTGGGTTGGTTGGGGTCTGAAGCATGCTGGGGTCGATAGGATTTGAGTTATGGTATTAACATATATTCAAGAATACGAACTGGTTTTCTATTCTTTTAGTCTACAGCTGATTAACTGATTAGCCTGCCATTCTCTGCCTTTCCACCCTCTAGCTCTTCATAATTAAATATAGGGCATCTGCAGAGTTTTTCTCTTAGGCTAATTACATCAGAGTTATTTCTCTTGCTTACTTGCAAAAGACACTGCTATTGACGAGCTTTGTGCTTTGTATCAATTTCTACCTAGGTTTCTATTCTGAAAACTGAAAATGAAAGCTGTTTATTCCTTATGTTTGCAAAAGATGCCCTCCCACCTGGCTCGGTCTTTTGAAATCCCCCATCCTTCCATTAAGTTGGGTTCTCTGCAGAATCCTGGAAATGAAGGAGGTACTGCCTCTGTTCTTATGCGACTCACTTCATTCCTCTGACAAAATTAATGGCAGGACTGAGACAGCGAAACAAAGCGGAAGAAGCCCATTCTGAGCTGAAACTATACCAGCAGGTCAATGGGCATTGGGAAAATTGACTTTTGTCCTCAGCAGGCCTCCAGACCACTTCAGTTTGTGCTTATTCCTTGCTAATGGCCTGTCTCGTTGCCTGAACGTGGTGCTGGGAGACGAGAGAGGGCTCCTGCGAGGGAGCTTTCCGCAGTCATTATGCTCCACCCCGCCTGGCTAAAGCTGCTGAAGTGTCTGGGATTCTGCCGAACTGCTAGGTTAGCAGCAGGAGCAAGTGCAAGAATTCAGGATCAGCATTTTCTGTTTCTCATCTGCCAAACAAGGCCAGGTACTTCTTTAGACAATCCAGTCCCAATTTCTGCGAAACGCAAAGAAACGAAGAGGGGAAGGTATGATCATTGGAGAGATTATGTCAACTTGAGGCAATCAGGAACCACGCCTGGATTAGGGTTTTGGAACCACATCTAGGTTAGGCAGTTAGGAACCAGCCTGGATTAGAGTGTGAGTGATTTTGGGCCTGCGAATGAGGGAAGAGCACCCGCCTGATATGGGAGGCCCAACTGGACACTCAAACTGTACAAAAGGAAGAAGAAAGGTGGTTACAGCTTTTTCCTGTGGGAAAGCTCTCGCCTTCACCATTGTCTGTGGATGCTGCAGATCCTCAGCACAGATTTGCCCCAGTCTCGACTTGCACCTGTCTGCCCGTTGCTGATCTTCAGTCCCTGATCCTCAGTCTCCAGTCTTCACCATTGTTCTTCAGACAACCTAGATCTGCAGCAGACTCTCACCGGCTGCTCTGCAGTCCCCGATGGGTGTTCTACCTCACGACTGAGCAGCCATCAGACCCTTCAGCTCTTGCACATGTAGGCCACCCTCGTGAACTATCTCTGCCCTCAGACTTGTAAGCCTTCCGAATAGATCGCGTTTGTTATAATTTCTGTCAATTCTGCCTTTTGTAAGAACCTAAACTAATACAAAGGGTTTTCCAGAGAGGCTAGTGTAGGCATATGTAGTTTAAGTTTTCAGCTTTTGTTGTGAGAGAGGGAAGTTCCTCCCAAGCCAAGCTTCACCTTTTCAGAGTTGAGGTGGGGAGGATGGAGAATCTGGGTGAGAGGCTCTTTTGTCCTCCTTGGCTCCCTGCACGGAAGCGCCAGGTGCAAAGTGCAGTTCCTGGAAAGCTGGGACATCATTTGCCGTGAAGGCTCAAGGCTGTTCTTTCTGATTCTCACTGTGGTAGCCACTGCACATTTGGAACCTTGAAACAGATGAAAGAGAACATTGTGCTAGCCAGTGGGGGCTCTGGAGTGAAGGCTGAAGGGGGGCCCCTGAGAGCTGAGTCTGAGGCTGGACAGGCCCTCAACTGTGGACGCGGGAGGTTCCCTTTGTCTCTCGCCTGCAACCTTCACCAGGTGTTCCTTGCTCGTGGAAGGCCACCAATGTCCCTAGATACCTTTCTGTATGCCTTCCTAGTTTTTAATTTCTCAGGGGTAATACTTTCAGTCTCTTAACAAATTACACAATTAGTGCCACTCTGGCTAGTGCAACAAGAAGGTATTTATTTTGGAGACAGAGTCTCACTTTGCAGTCCAGGCTGGTCCTCAACTCACCATGTACCCCAGGCTGGTCTTGAGCTCACAGTAATCCTCCCACCTCAGCTTCCTAAGTGCTGGGATTACAGGTGTGCACCACCATGCCTAGTTTATGTGGTACCAGGGAATCCAACATCAGGGCCTTATTTTTGCTAGGCAAGTGCTCTAACTGCTATGCTATTCCTCCAGTCCCTAGAATTTATTACAGAAAGAGGCACATTAAAATCCTAGGTCATAAGACAAAACTACCCCGGGAGCTGCCCCTCCTTGGTAAATTACCAAGCACCAAGCATTGTGTTTTTCATGGGTTGGTTCTTTTTATAAATGTTTAATGAAATATTGGAAGCTTTCTCTGGGCAGCAAAGTGCAACCTCAGTAGTGACCTCAGATTTTCTGTTGGGCAGTTTGACCTGGAAGTTCACAAGTGCCCTCAACACGTCTGAAGGTGATTTTAAACTTAATTCACAATTTTTTCCTTTTCGTGCCCTTTCTCTCCACGAACGGCATCATCACTGTGTAATTGCCTGTCAAGGTACCTGGTGGTCATGTCAGCACTACCTACACACACTCTGTTCTCCTAACTTTCCACAGGTCACCAGCTTCTGCACACTGCTCAAGCCACCATCTGTTCCTTAGCCCTGCTACTGCTCCCGTCCGTTTTGCTGTCTAGGGATTTCTAGTAAGGGGAGAGAGCCTCAAATAATATACAAGTGCTGTTCAAAAGTGTGATGTGTATATAAATAAAAAGAATTTATTACAATAAAATTTACATTAACTCCTCTGAAGATACTTCTCCCTGCTTCCAACACACTGAGCCTATAGTTCTTGCCACTGTCTGAAGCGGTTCTAGATGTCCTCTTTTGTGTCTTAATGAGGGGTGACCAAAATTACAGTGACCGCTGCTGTGGAGTGTCATCACCGGAAAGGCCGCCTTGGAAAAGTATCGTCGTGTGTCATCGTCTATCTTACTCCTCAGATCTGGTTCCTACGGCTTCTGGCTCTTCCTCTAAATCAAAATGACTATGAAAGGTAAACATTTTGAGTCGATTCAGGACGAAGACGCAACTTGTTGACAGTTCAATTAAAGATACTTATGAAAAGGGCTTCCAGAGCTGTTTTGGAAATCACAGAGTGGTATGAATAAGCATATCTGTTGAGAGGGGGAGTATTTAAGGAGATTAATAGCAGTTCTTTTTTTTCTGTAATAAACCTTTTTTAAAAATATAAATGTTCTTTGCATTTTTTTGATTACACCTAATAGATAATCCCAAAGTCTTTAGGCTGAAGGATCCTAAGTTTGAGGCCAACCTGGACAACTCAGCAAGACCCTGACTCAAAAAACAAAAAACAAAAAAACAAAAAAACCCCCAAAAAACCCCATCACATTCCGTAATACCTCATCCTCAAATCTTAGTCACTTTCTGAAGGTAAAGCTGACTATTGTTAGGGGGGTTGATACATAATTTATATAATATTTGTGTGTACTTTCAGATAAAATACTCTACGTAAAGAAATGTATAATTTTTTTCACATAAATATCCGATGTAAAGTCTGTATTTTTTTATTTCACCCAGCAAATATCTCAAAGGGACTTCCGTGTTAGTGAAAGAAATCTATTTAAATCTGTATAGTACTCTATCATGGAGAACATCTGTCCTTTTGCTAGCGTCTTGGGAAGCCAGCACCACTGCTTGTTCATGTGGTTTGCCATTTATCTCCTCCTGCCAGGAGTGGGGCTGTGATCCAAACTGGGCCAGCAGGCGTCACAAGAATGGCCCATGTATGGGTAAATGTCCCAGTCTCAGCCAATAAATGTCCTGGCTGAGACATCTGCTGGTTGCTAAGCTAAAGGTATCCCAGGCTTCCTGCTGGCCTCGTGTCGACACCTGTGAGTCTGGAACATTCCAAGAGTCACTGCATTACTTGCAGCAATCTTTCTCAGTGACTACTCGGGAACTTGGTTTCATTTTACAATCCATTTCTTATGTTTCCTATATTTTGAGGATTCTTTAAAAGTTTCGGAGTCAGGCAGCATTTCTTCTTTTGCTCTCCAGGTTTATTTTGGATTTCTACTGGTAACTCTGCTGTTGCTTCTGTTGTATGAGATCTTGCACATGGCCTGGTGATTGTCTATTTACTTATCCATGGAGACTTTATAGACAGACAATAATTGTGTGTCTGTCTTTGGTCATCTCTCAGAATCATAAATATTTATTGCATAACAACTCCATAAAAAGCTGACCTTGATTTACCTGTTCTGGATGGTTCAAGAGACTATAATGGTTGGGAGTTTTCTGGTGGTTCTGGGATAGAATCCAGGGCCTCCATGCATGCCAGGCAAGCGCTCTATCACTGCATCACACCCCAGCCCTATAATGCTGTTTTTTTTTAAAGTACAAAGTCTTGGTATTATCTTGTGACAGATTAATTTGTTTAGCAAATAATTCACTCCCTCACTGGAATTCCAATGACGCTTTCTATTTTTCTCCTTTGACTTTATCCTTAACCATGAGACTTTCTTGGGCCAATTGAATATCAGGGGCAACCTCTTGAGTGGAGGCTCAGAATGTGCTTTACTAGCTGGTCTTGCCATGTCACATGCCTGCCTTTCTCAATGGAAGCACCTGTCTCAGGTAGCTGCTGGTCCAAGGAGAATGGGAGACCCATGGAATAGATTTGGAACCATTTAAATTCTAGCAGCCAGATCCAACCTCTCAACACATAAGCTTAATTTTACCTTATCTGTAAGTCTGAGAGAACATGAGTATTTCCACCACTGAGATCCGGGGTGAGGAATATATAATACAATATTGTGCTAATGGGTAACTTAAAATCACCTAAATTGATATCACCTGGGATGCTTCTTATGAATGGAATGTCTGAGCTGCATCCCATGCCTAAGAACTGGTGATCTCAGGAGTTTTAGAACATTTATATTGTAGCAAGATTCTCCAAAGATTCTTTTGCTCACTGCTGGGGTGCAGAGGACTTTCATCACCAAGCTATTTTCAGCAACATGGAAAGAGCAGTAGTTTAGCACTCAGGGAGACTGCTCCATTTACCTCCTAAAAACTGTTCTGAGAGATTTGAGGCTGTCAAGAAGCCAGGAAACAAGATTTTCTCACCAAACCATTTAATTAAAGGAGTGGGAATTAAGGGATTTAAAGACATCTCGAGGTGATTTATAAACATAGTGTTGCTCACAAAGCTATCCTATGTACACATCCGGGTGATAACGGCTTGCCTAAATTTAAAACTAATCAGCTCAGAGAACACTAATGGCGACACTATTAATTATCAAGCAGGTATTTAATATGTGGTTGCTAAATACTAGGAATACTGGAAAGCATTGAAAAGAATAAACTATGGCTAACATAGTGTTCTTACTTAAAGAACTTCGAGTCTAGCCTTGTTCCCTCTGTGTGCAGATGTGAGAGTCTGGGAGTTTTGGTGAAAATATCAGGTGATACACTGACTTCCCTCCAAATGCTGCATGAGATAATTTGTCACCTTTTGGAGCTTTGTTTCTCTTTGGAACCTACCTTAATTCCTGTCTCTTGGAGAAAGTACTTTTGAATAGATGGTGAGACAAAAAATCCTTCCCTTCATCAGCCTTAAATTCAACTTCAGCACTCTTCGCTCACCATCCATTCTAAATGGATCTCACCTTGCCGAAAGGTCTACCACTCAGCTTGTTAGCTGCCAGGCAGGTACTTCGAGGGGTAAATACCTGCGTTTGCAGGGGCTGACGGGAAGCTGCTTCCTTTTTAAATGGCTGTTAATTCTACTTCACCATCGTTTTCGTTTGAGTTAAGGCCCTCCAGAGACCCAAGGAACCAGTTGAGTTCCGGGACTTGCTTTGTCTCACTGCTTTCAGCTGAGCTACAGTAAGGGCTGCTTATCATACTCACTTTTCTGCCCAGGGACATTGCCATGTGCCGTTTTTTTTTTGGGGGGGTGGGGGGAACACAATGTGTAACCTTGAACTGACCAGGCCCAAGGACATGACATCTCTGCATGTGCTGATGAGTCTGTCCTACATGAGTAAGTTTCCCTTGGAGGCCCCTGCTTTCTTTGAGAGACACTGCTCTGAGAACTGCCTCCCATGTGCTTCTCACTTGGTAGAAGAAGTAAGCCTTTCACAACTCTTTTATCTCCTGGTGGCGCTTTGGCCTCACCAAAGGGCAAACCCACTTCATTTGGTTCAACGTACCGCCCCCCCCCCCACCACCGCCCCCTGCAGAGGACAAAGGCTCCTGTGCTCATGTAGCCCCATTCACCACGCTGTCTACCTGAGTTTGTGCATAGATAATAATAAATGGAAACATTGTAATAGAGCACAACTGTGATTGCCCTTTGAGATCAGGAGATCTGTGCCTTAGGAAGGAGTTTGCATTATCATATGCAATGAAAGGATTGGATTCTGCAGCAGGCCTCACTCTGATTACTATGTGATAGGAAAAAAAAGCGTTGGTTTGTGTTATGTGACCCTCTGATTTCATCCGCTAACTGTGGGGACTGGATCACCGAGGCAACCTGGGACACCCACAATGTAAGGCACATGATATACTTACTTTTTTTCCCCCTAATGGTGCAAAAAGGGTGATTGAAAATATGGTATTTAAGTTAAAAAAATGTTACAATAAAAGACAAGTTGCCATTAATCTCCCTCAAAATATTCCTCCTTGCTTCCAACACACTTCTCTCATGATTCTTTCCATGTCCTGAAGCAGGTCTGGAAGGCCTCTTTCACAAGGTGTAACTGAGGACATGGTGAGTGTGGCTGTCAAGTGCTGTCCGGTAGCAGGCAGGCTCATGAAAACATTTCAGTGGGTCACCATCTGCTTTATTCGCCTACCTGAGGATGAACACAGGTGATAAATGAAAGCCATTGCAATGGATTACGACTATGGTTAACCCTTTAGCTTGTGAGGTACAATGCGAATTCCATCTCTTCCTCAAGGTAAAAATGACCATTCAAGGTATAAATATTTGGAATCAATTCAGGACGTCAAGGTAGTCACAACAGTACAAATAAAGATACTCCACAAAGAAAACTTCCAGAATGCTTCAGAAAGTGACAGAAATGATAAATGTGATCAAAGCAGGGAGGTGGGATATTTTGAGGACAATTAATGGCAATGTGTCTTTTACTGTAATAAAAATTTTAAACATTTAAACATTTAAACTTTCATTTTATTGATTTATTTCAATTATGCAGTGTAACATCATGAACCTTACAGGTGGCCCTGTGACTCCCCCCCCCCCCATTTTTATGCAAACCAAGGCTTTGCCCTGAGGAGCTTAGCTTCTAAAAAAGGCAACTGGATTCATATCATACTGATATCATTTTTATCTTGCATGGACAAGTGGTAGCAAATGTCATAAAATGCATACACTTATGGAATGAGAATTGTGCCTTTCATGTTATTTTCTTCCCAGAGTGCTCTAAAAGGATATTAGACAACTGCCAGATGGGGGACAGAAGCAGAAAGCTTATAGGCTGAGCCCATAATTCCAGTGCCCTGTCTAGTTGCTACGACTCGGCATCTCTCTGGGTGCTATTTTCATCATGGAGACATCTGTAACTAAGCATTCAAGCACTGCCATGAGTAACCCCACCGGCATGACTGAGGGAAGCACACGGCCTGCTCCTGCATGATGTGCTAGAATTGGCATCACTATAGCCATTCGTCCTCTGAGCAGAGGCTATTTTTTGTGATGGCTAATTTTCTGTGTCAACATGGCTGGGTTAAGAGATTTCCAGACTGTGGGTAAAACATTATGCTGGGTGTGACCATGAGGGTGCTCCATGAAAGAGAGTAGCATTTAATAGATGAACTGACTTAGGCAGATGACCTCCCCAGGGTGGTGAGTCTCCAGTTCATCGGAGTCCTGAATACAACTGAAGAGGAAGGGTGTATTCATTCTCTTTGCATAAGCAGGGACATCCATTTGTAGGTGGCAATACTTGGTCAAAGTGGGACAAGGATCTCCAGAAAGCTGTATGTATTCTGAATCAGTGTCTAAGATTTATGTCTTGACATTGAGAACAAGCTAAATTATAAACACTAGTTTGAAATTCTTAAAATGCAGAGAAACACCACCTGAAACATAATCTGTCGATCTCAGAAACAGTTACCACAGACATCGATCTGGATATAATATTCACAATCAGAGGCCTTCATTGGTATAGAATTGTTTTACAACCAAGCAGAATTGTAGGTGGGGACTAGTCCTTCCCATGAAAGTTGCAGTTGTTAACCACTGGACAATTTGCCTGTGATATCAGCTCGCAAAGAATGCCAGTCCAATGTCATGCTCACACTTTTAGGTGAGAGCAGAGTAAAAACAACAGAAATTTCAAAGATAAACAACAGAAATTAATAGTAATGATGATTGCTATTCACCATTCATGAACGTGGGATACCAAACATTTATCCAAGGCTTCAACACACAGCTCTATAAACCGCAGAGCAAGAACATAAATCAAGCATAAGTCAGCCAAGGCATGGATTGCTTTTTCAAATTACAAAATTGGGGCCGTGGATGTGGGGCGTTCATTTAGTGGTTGAGGCACCTCTCTCAGAGAGACAGATCTTAAAACACGATAATCACCACTTCCATCTTGTTAAGGCCTCTTTCTTCTCATTTCAAACACTTTTAGTCTTTCTTTGTTTCAGTTTACCGTACCAACTGTTCACTAGGAGCAATGCTTTTAGCTGAGCTACTAAACGCAAGAATGTATTAATTAAACATTAGCATATTTGAAGTCAAGAATAATCTAGAAGTGGCAGCCATCAAAATTTTAGAATATAATTACTCTCAACTCCCTTTTGGAGCTCATTTGTCTAGAATATTTACACACATCAGCAGGTTTTCTTTCCTGTATGGCCAGAGTCTTTAGATTTTTAAATGTGTATTCTGGGTTTTTTTTTGAGATATCAGGACTGCCTACCAATTTGTTTATTAGCTGGTTATACATCTCAGAGAAAGGCATTTATGTATATCTTTTTTGAGAACAATGTCAAGGTGTTGGTAATGGACTTTCACAGGTAGGAAGATAGCAGGGTCATCACCCTAAAGTGGAGCTCAGGAAATACATTTTTTTAATGGTTATCCAACAGAAAGCAATCCAAATAGAGTTTTCTGCTGGTTTGGCTTAATCTGTATCTTAGCTTAGGATACCTGGGTGCGTGTGGTGCTGCCAATGACATTCTAGACATCTGCAGACAGAATCCACAATTGGGCTGTCCAAGAGTAATCCATGGAATGTGATACTAGTCATGTTGTGAGTTTCAAAATTATAACTTTGGCAGCCACATTTTATTTTTAAAAAGTGAGAAGACACATCTTAAATACATTGTATTTGTCTAATATGTCCATATGTTAGCCTTTGAACATATTGTAAGTATAAATAAGTATTAATGAGATCATTTACATTCCTTTTTAATATTCAATCTTCAAAATCTAGTGAGTATTTTACACTGACAGCAAACTTGATTGAGACGAGGCACATTTCAAGTGTCGTAACCACACGTGGCCAGGAAGCTACCACACTGTTGAGCACAGATCTGTGCATTTTGTCATGCTCTTCAGTATCCAATGACCAGAGGAGGGGATAAGCATTATAAAATTCTATATATTAATTCCTTTTTTGACTAAACAAATGCTTATTCTTAAATACAGAATTTCTATATGAAAAAGAATTGTCTGTAATTCCGCAGGCAGGTAATTGTGGCTGACATTAAAAAAATGACATTAAACATGACTTGTTTAGAAAGAATAGTAGAGAAATGAATATTTCTGTATTTACTTTCAGAAAATTTTCTGTGCATATATGAGCACTAATATCTACCTAAGGCACTTATTTATTTATGTAGGTTTAATGGAAATGACCACTATGCTGGTCATGCCATTATACTTTTCGCTTTTTTTTCAGCTGATAATGTAGTTTAGACAATCTTCCACTTTAGGCTTTCACATGTCACTTTATTTCTAAAAACAGTTACATGGCATTTGATGGTACCATGCATTACAAAGTATAACTTATAATTTATTTAACCAATCTTGTTCTGATGGTTACTCCCTTTTGTGCATTGTGGTTTTTACAGACATTACTATAACCATTGTTCTGACTCCTTATTCAGTTGGTTCGCTTTTGCGAGATTCCTAGACTATTTTTAATTTTGACCAATTTGCCAAATTCCTCAAAAAAGTTACTAAATTTTTATGCTCAGCCATGTTGCAATACGGGTCCCTAAATGTTAAGTTCTGTAAAATTTTCACTTCACACTTACTAGGAAAATGATATCTCAGTTTTGTTTTAATTCACACTTTTGTCATCTTGAGTGAGATTTTCTTCAGGTTTTTGGCTGGTTTTTCTTTTGGATTGTTTATATAATTTGTGTTTTCAATGTAAATGTTATATATTGCAAATAGTATCAATAAAATGGAAGAAAACAAGAATATACTTTGCCTATCCTTTTATTATTTTCATCTTTTTATGAGCACTTTTTCTGTCACATGCCTGAAAAATTTGTCATTTCTATTTTTTATTTATGGTATTTTTGACTTAATTAAAATTTATATTACTATATGATCAGATTCATCAGTCTTTTGTGCTTTCTTTTTTATCAGAGACTCGTTGGACATTTTAAAAAGTTTTTTATTTTGGTTATACAAACATAAAACAGAAACGTTCACAGTAGAAATTTGGAAAATGTAGGCAAGATGCTATGTGAGAAGAATGATATTTCTGATACTTGTGTTGCTAAAAGAAAAGGCCCATTATATTGTGCCTAGTTTCTTGTGCATTTTTTCTAGCCTTGATAATAGTAATATTAGTGATTAAAGATAGATTTCCCAAGTTAACCAGGAGATGTGGTAAAATAGTATTTTTGAAGTACAATTTATTTTTAAAATATACTTGACATAGTAATAAATTTAACATACTTTAATTAGTGTGTCTATGTTAAATAACTCTTATTTTCTTTGTCCCTCCTCTGTCCTCACCCGTGCAGCCAGCATTCATTCTACGTCTTTGGCTAACGATGCTACGAGCTGGCAGTGAGGAAGAAGAGGGATAGGCTGCTATGGATCTCAGGTGCGGCCCTGGACCACCTCCTTTTAATAGGCTGGTGAGAATGGGGTGGTTGGGGAAAGAGACAAATTCCAAGGCAAAGAGCATCATCTTTTTTCCTCCAGGAAATCCTAGAAAGGTCAGGGAAATAGAGCCTCTCTTGCCCTTTGTGCTAGTGTGAGAGTGGAGAAGGATGAATTTTAGCCTGGCAGGGAAAGGCAGCAAGGCCCCAAGATAGTTCTCCAAGTCCTCTGGGGCTCAGAGTGGCTCTGAGAGAATCTATTTTTAGTACATTATATGACTAAACATTAGTTGCCAGCGTCTACCCCTGCCAGCATCCACAGTGGCAACGGAGCTCCCGTCTGGCCTTTGATGCAAGGACAGTGCCGACATCTGTTCTTGGGCCACCTCTTCCCAGTATGAAGTGTCTCCTCATCTGCCAGACCCCTTTTAAATACTTGTGTACATGGCAGACGATGCCAAGCATGGACGGATGACAACCAAGGACCAGATGAGTCCCTCTGCGTGCAGATGTTCCGCCAGTATCCTCCCACCTCCCCAGGGCAAAGATGGGAGGGAAAAAGATGATCCTGAATGGGTCAAGTTTACCTGCAGTTGATTTGTTTCCGCTTCTGCCAGCAGCAGGATGGAGGCATGATGTCAGAAATTAGAGTTAGTCATATAAAATTTAGATGTTTACATTTTTGCATACCTGAGCCGCATGGCCAGAAATGCTATGACTGCTGCAAAGTTAAGGCTGAACTGAAAGCTAGGAAAACAAAAATGTTTTCTATTTGGACAAAAGAGCTCCAGTCTAAAAAAGGAAGAATTCTGTATAGAATCTGCAGACAGAAGGAGAGCCTGGGATTATTTCTCTTTGTTGTGTACATGAGAATATTAGTGAGACGTGCAGCCATGGACAGAAAAATGTAGCAGAATGGCAGTGTGTCACTCAGACTGTTCTAGAACCTGTGATCTGTGGTTTGCATTTATGATTTGCAGTATTCCAATAATTTGTAGGAGGAAATAGGAAATGTCTGTACATTCCGGAAGTTGTGCCATTCCCCTCTCCATTCAGAGATCCAGATAGCTGTGCTCTGTAGTGCACAGGTGGAGAGGGAGAAGGAGTGGCCACTGTCACATCCCAATCATGTGTATTCATTAACAGCAAAGATTCTCAGCCCTCATTTTATATTAGCATAATCTGAGGAATTCTTAGAATTGCTGAGTCGAAGACCTTTCATCTCCAAGATTCTAGCGTAGTCGCTGTGAACTAACTTGCAACCATGGGATTGTTAGATCCCAGAAGATAGCACACGTGACTTGGCATTGTTGTGCAGCGCTGGCTTGGGTCTTCCTGTGGAATACACCGTTGATCCCCTCATATGAGTAAGCATCTTTCCGATTTTTAGTTGGATTCAGGGCCGCCAAAATTAAAGGCTGTATTTCCCAGAGCCATTTGTAGTGAAGTCTCGACATTTGATTAAGCTATCTGCTCTACTCTTGCCTTTTCACTGAGAATTTGGAAAGGTATGTGGCTGCAAGTTGTGGGAAATCCAGCTCTTTGGGCTTGACAGTAGGGATCCATTTTTGTCCCGTGATAACAGATCTTACAGGATGGCAGTCCAGCTCTAAGCAGCAGCTCAAAGATGACACCGAGGCCCCAGTCGGACAGCCCCAGCAACCAAGGAGTTGTTAGCCGCCCCAGCTGCATCAGGCTCCTGTAGTCACGGACCGGGCCATAGCATGGCACAAGGAGGAAGGTTAGCTTTGCCCAAGGGGCAGGAAAGAGGAGCCCACGAGGAGATGGCCACATTGTCAGATAACTCTGCTCCTGCAAAAGTGGAAACCAAGCTGAAAAAGGTGGTGGGAAAGGATAAATCTCCAGACAAAAAATGTCAAGCAAAAGGGAAAAGAGAGTAAAGGGAGAAGAGGCCCAAGTGGTCATCCAGGAGACTAAAGACGGCTTACCTGCAGAGAACCGGCGACGAGAGACAGGAGCGTGCAGCCTAACCAGGCAGAAGAGAAGGCAGTCAGGTCGGATTAGTCACAGGCCATGTCTGTCAGTGGTCCCCGTCTCCCTTCTCCTACAATACAGAGGAATAGTTTTATCAACTATTTTATAAATGTAAGTTTTTTTTAGTAGCTCTTGAAACATTTTCAAAAGGGAGGCAATCCCACCTCATTGCATTTTTTAAGTGTGATTCTTTTTAGAGGTGAAATCATGGGCTGGTTGGTTGGTTTTTTTTTTTTTATTATTATTATTTTTGGGTACAACCAGAAAACAGTGGGATATTGAACTGTGGGATGCTCTGGCTGTCCTGAGTGGCGGCTTCACAATCTGCACACAGGTGGGGGTTACTTTTCTTTCCTCCATTACAATGCACACCAAATGGCAATTGGAGTCACCATCGTGCATTTAATATGTTCTGTATATTAAATCTTCAGTTACCTCTGGGCCCATGTTGTCTTTAGTAGAGTTCTTTCCTGAAGCAACCAGTACTCCCAGATGGTCGCCCTGTGGCAGTTGCGTGCTCTGTAATGTCCTTGGTCATGTAGTCACTCGCCTGATCGTTGGTGTTTGGTGAACGGTGAACCCTTGAGTATGTGGCATATATGATGAGAAATGGGGGATGGATGGGACTTGAGGAATACTTGGTTAGCATTTGAAGATCCTGGTACTTGATAATCCCCTTAATGAAAATTTGCCTCTTAATCTGAAGCTGGGAAGTCGCTGGAATAACTGAGAGAAACAACATGAGCAGCTCTGTTTAGGCTTTCGGTACATGTACTAACAATTGTGTACAAAGTAAAATGTCTGTACTGACCCTCAACACAGCCAATAAAATCTTGATGATGGAAGAATGTTTGGAGAAAAAAAATGACGCTGAGTCCTGGGATCTTCCTGTACTTCCATTCTGCCATTCTTACGTGGTGGCTTCTCAGAGCACCGTACGTAACACAATGGTTGTGGTTCCAAGCTTCACCTTCAGAAGCTTCCGTCCAGGCCTCGGATCCCTGTCTTTCTGGGATAGTTCTCCTAGTTGTAGACCTGGAGACTAGAACGCACCCACATTTTTCCCATACGACCCTGTTCTTCTGTAGTTGCCCACTTCAACACACCCTCTGGGCACTTCCACAGGAATGATCTCTTAAAATGACAAGTGTCATCAGGGTTGACCCCTGTTATACACCTTTTTTTCTCACCGTTGTTTGAGGGCACCCTGATTCTCTGAGGTGGAAATTAGTAGGTGAAAATACATTAGTGAATATTCTTGGTCTCGTTCCCCCAGCAGTGATCAGTTATTGGGTGTAGGTTGCCCTGGCAAGGGGGTGTGACCTTGGGTGAGGCAGCTCTGTGGGTACAGCTGAGGGCAGTTCCTGGACAGTAGCAGTTCTGGAATTTGCCTTTCAGCCCGGCACAGGCATCCGAGCTGCGTGACTCTACCTGATGGACCACTGCTGTTCCTTCCATTGTACCTCTTGCTTTTTCTTTCATTCTTTCAAATCCACTTAGCACTAATATCATTGTCCAAAAACGACTCCCTCTTCCTCCTCACTGCCTGGTGCACACTGCCCTGCCTGCTGGAAGGCTCTCTCTTCCAGCTGTGGCCACTCCTTGCACCCACCCCAAGGTTTCTCAGATCACACCTCTCCTCCAAACTGCCCAGCCCAGCCGTGGAGGAGGCTAGCCTGCTGGGTGGAAAATGCCAGCACCGGAAGGGACACATAAGCTGGGCATGGTACCCCGCACCTGCAATCCCAGCACTTGGGAGGCTGAAACAGGAAGACTGTCCTGAGTCCAAGGCCAGCCTGGGCTCCAAATGAGTTCAGGACCAGAGCAAGTCCCTGTTTCAATAAATAAATAAATAAGAAAAAATAAATCATTTGATCCAGTTCTTGTAATTGATAAGTGACAGTTGGGGAGCAGGCAGGGAAGTTGGGTAGCTATTGAGTGGCAGGTGGAACTAAATCCACATTCCTTGGGTCTGACTCGGATTTTTGTTCCTCTACACTGTATTCAAGTCCCATTGTTGCGCCTTAATATTTTTATTTTTGCCGTCGTTCACTGCAGAAGGCCGTGTGGGATTCCCACCAAGTCGCTACAGCGCCTGACCGTGGAGTGGCTACTAGCTTCATTACCGAGAGAAGCAGTTAACAAGTTTGCTAATTGGACCGCTGTGTTCACTTCTCTTCTCCAGGCTAATTACTTGTTTAATTAAGGCATTTCGCCTTCACTGTAAATACCATCACAGAAAATATTTGATGAGTCTTGACTGTGCTGTGAGGGTACAACGCCTGTGTGCAGCGCTTCCGTGAGAACTTACGAAAGCTGAACACCTAATTAGCTTTGAGATGATTAAAATTTAAAGAAAAGGAAATTCATAAATTTTAAAACTGTTCTCTGTTTGGTGTATTTTTCACACATGTATGAAAAAAACACAAGAGGGTTGCATTATTTGTGGAAACTGTGATTTATTGCTCCCTTATGATTTTCTTGATAAAGATTCCTACATGCCACTGTGTTAAAACAATTTGCTTGGCACTTAGTACTTTGTGCTCCTGTGACACTTTTCCTCCTTGCGGCTCAAAGTACTCAATGCATAACAACTCAGTAATCCTCACATCAGTGACGCTAGGGAGGGCAGATGGCATATAGCATCCTCTTCATGCCCAGAGTCTGCTGGAAAATCCGGTGTGCCTTTGCCTTGCATGTCAAAACTGTGGTCAGAGTGTTTATGGACTACATGGAGATCGTCATCCAATCTATACCTTCCTTCTGGGCATCTTTTCAATTGAGAAAAGAGGAATTAATAGCAATATAGCCTATTGCTGAATTTAAAAACATCAAATTGCAAACAACATAGGCTGATAACTAGACAATTTTCTTAGGATGTCTTTGTGTTTCTTTTTTAAGTAGCAGAAGGACAGAATATGTAGAATAAACAAATCACTAATCAAATTAGGATTATAACTTAATGAGCTCCTACTCTGCATCAGACTCAGTGCTGAATACTTTACATACATTATTTCTAACCCTCAAACAACCTTGCAAGATAGACATAATTGTTCCTTTTTTTACGGGTCAGGAAGATGCAGCACAACAGCACACGTGGTGGCACTAGCTGGGGGGACTGTAGGCCACACTCACCTTTCAGAAACATTTCTTCCCCTCCTTTCCAGTTCTCTGTCCCACATTATCCCACTCTCTTTATTCACTCAAAAAAATTTTTTTGGAGCACACACGAGATGAACATTCTTGGTCAGAAATCTAAAATCTCCAAAATCTGAAACTGTTCAAGCACTGACATTATGACACAAATGGAAAATTATTCCACATCTGACCTGTGGGATGTGTTATAATTAAAACACAGATGCACTAAAAATACTGCATGGAATTACCTTCAGGCTCTGTGTATAAAGTGTACATAAAGCATAAATAAACTTTGTGTTTAGACTTGGATCCCAAATCCAAGATACCTCACTATGTATACTCAAATATTCCAAGATCTGAAAAACCCCAAAATTCAAAATATTTGGGACTTTGAGTCCCAAGAGTAGAACCAAGTATTTTAGATAAAGGACACTTCATTTGTACAGATTCACAGCCCTAATGGTGCTTACCAAGAAGAAGCATCATCAGGTTCAATGTCTGGTGAGGACCTGCTCTCTGCTTTAACGATAATGTCTACAGCAGCACCTCCTTGGAAGAAGATCAACCTTTTGTTCTCATGTGGAAAAAAGAATGCAAAGATAAAAGGTGCCTAATAAGTTCCCTCCAGCCCTTTTATAAGATTGATAATCCCACTGTAAGAGCATTCATTTATTAATATTTATTTGCTAAGTGGAGCCCTTGTGATTTGATTATCTCCTAAAGGCCCTACTTCCTAATACTGTCTCATCGATGATGCAGTCCCAACACATGAATTTTAAAGACATTCAGACCATGGCACAATCCAAACTCTCTTTTCTTTAATTCCATCAGTACCTACCTTAGATTATACTGCGCCATCACTCAAAAACCCTCTCAACAAAACTTTACATTGATTTGGCCCTTTGTATACTATTCACAGGGCCAAAGCCCAACATTGGTGTTGGGGTTAGGGTGAACTCAACCTTCTACGTTCTCAGTATCTTGATTCAAATGAAAGAGAGACAGGGAAAAAGCCACACGAACAGGCAGACTGTTTATCCCGTCACCACGGACACTGACTCTGATGGACTTACCACGCTGCTTTCTTGTCTTGTTGTACTTCGTAGTCTGTTCCTTCTCACTCTCTGTTATGGTTATTTCAGGCACCTCCAGCCTTCTTTCAAACTCTTCCTCTCTCCTCTACACAAGTACCTGCTCTCATCCTCTATCTTCCCATTTACAGAACAACTACAAGCCATCGAACTCAACTCTGTCTTCCTATATCAGCCCTTACACATTTCCATATTTTAAACTGCATTAAGTAGCACGTTTAATGAAGTTCTGCAGATTTCTACAGTTCTCTCCTAGGTTCTTTTCTAGACAGTAGTCCTTACCTTTTCAATCCCTGCTATTTGTAACTCTTCCCATGGCGACTCAGGTGGTGCCTTCTATGGGTAACATGTCCTTGTGTGGTAGAACATCAAATAAATTTCCTCAGGCCACTTTTACAAGGAAATTAATCCAATTTGTGAGGTGTCTGTAGTCACAACCTGATCAATTCCTAAAGACTCTTCTCTTAATACTATTGCACTGAAAGTTAGGTTTTAATATATTAATTTTGGGGCCGCATAAACATTCAAATCACAGCAGATGTTGTTATGATATTCTGATCCCGTGGTCCCACTCATAGACAACATCATTTCTTAAAGGGCCAACTAACTTTAACACTAAGAAGGATGATATTATAGAAAGGTGCCATTCATCGTAACATACATTTCCTCTCTATACTAGTGACCAATCCTCACAAAAGGGCACTGTGAGCTCCCTGAGATCTCTGTGCTGAGGTTTAGGAACCCTCCATCCATGTTGCCCTCAGGATGTACTTAATCCTAAACCCATTTTATTAAAACCATCTCCATAGCCCTTTCTCATTTCTTTCTTTTCGAGATATTTTCTTCCCTGTTTAATCTACATTTCAAACTCCCTCCAGCATCTGCTCTGTTGTCCCTACCATGGCCTTATGCCACCCACAAACAGCTGTAGCTTTTGGTATCACATCTCACCTGTTTCTCCCACTGGACATCCATTTGAGGTCCCCAAACAACTGCCTCCAATCTGGCTTCTAACTGTGTCCTCTCCCTAGTTCCAAAATATTTCTCAAGGATTTTTTTTTTCCCCTCTTCTGGAGTCGTCCAATGTGTGGAAAGTCATTTTCAGTGAGAGTCTGTGGATTCACTTTACAAGCACAGTGGCCTGGCTCTGGCACCTCCTGCAGCAGGGCTCAGGGCAACAGCAGGAAGTGCACACCAAGCCTTGCCTGGCATTATGAGAGCAAGCAAGGCCACGTGGAATAGATTCTATTTGACAGAGGCAATGATTCATTCACCTTTATTCCTTAATTAATTTTGGCACTAATTCCTGACCTTATGCAAGGAAAAGCTTTCCTCACTAACAGAGCTTGTTAGAATGCTAACAGAAAATGTACCATCACTCTATGCACGCCTAACTCCATTTTGTAACTAAGGCTTGCAGATGCTTTTAACGGAAGTGCCTTCTTGGGAAATAAGCTTCCTTTGTTCTCTAGATTGTTTTGTTGCATTGTTTCTACTCTATGTGTATTTGGGTCTGGGGAATTATAAATATGATTCTGGTCTAGTTTAGGGAGGCAGGAAAAAAATAATCTAAATTGGGAATGTTCCTTGAAGTGAGGATCAGAACTGCTATGGTGATAAGTAGATTGAACAGTAATCAATCAATTTTGAGATGTAGAAGGGCAGAGAACAGCTTGTTTGCAAGAAAACAAAACAGAAAACCCAAGACTAGACATGTAGCTCAGTGGTGGAGCGTTGCCTGTCATCCGCTCCTAGCGCTGCAAAACGAAAGGCAAAAGCAAGACCAAAAAAAAAAAAAAGCAAAGCCTCACTTCCTAGTTAGGGTTCTCAGTGTGTGGGCCATGACACACCATCCATCCTATCATCTAAGACTTTGCTGGAAATGTCAGTTCCCAGGGTGTAGACTGGAAACCAGAAGCTAGACGGTAGTATCCAGCAAGTTAGAGTTTCACAAATCCAGTAGGAAATTCTGATTCATGCTGAGGTTTAAGACATCCCGGTGACAGTGTCCTCTTCCTTGGATGTCTCTCTAAGTCAGGACACCTAGTATAGGAGAAGGCTCATGCGAGGAAATCAAGGGTAATTTGTGTTTCTGGTGGGGAAACTGATTCCATGCATCACGTCTCCTGGTCAAGACAGAAGAAAGACTAAGAGGCCCAGGTGCCCCTGCTGATGTCCTTGATTCCCTCTGATTTCAAAGGAGGACTTCAGAGCTGAACTGCTAAAGACTTTGCAGCCAGATTAATTAGTCTCTAGGAATTTCCTGTAAGAGCTGGAAAGGCTGAGTAGGAAACAGCAAGCAATTTCCCTGGTGAATTGGGGTGGAGGAGGACCAACACTGCTGACGTCCCACAAAAAGCTTTCCTCCCCCAGAGGCATTTGAAGGCAGGCTTGTCTCTGTGTACTAGGCTGTGAAAAGCTATTCCTTTACTCTGATGGGAACAGGGCTCAAGAGAGTTTCCCTTCCAGCAAGGAGGGAAGGGAAAAAAAAACAAAATGACTGCCAAACCTTGCATACGGCCCAGAGCCGTTGGCCTGCCAAGCTCCTGGCTCGCTGCTCTCCTTCCTATATGGCCCTGCCTTCTTTCCTGCGCCTCTTTTTCCCCCTTTCAGTGGTCAGAGGCTTGGCTGTGATGGATCACTCAACATTGACCCTGAGGAGACCACCGCTAGGTACAGATGCTTGGCTGGTATAAGCTTGATCCCATCACTTTCAGCTTTCAGGACTGAAATAGATACTCTTTAATGTTCCTTCCAGGTCCTGATGGTTTTTTGTTGAAAATCCTGCCTGGGTCAAGAGCTTTATCCCAGCAAGAGATGCAGGGAGCATTTTATGACCCACTGTCTCCCTCTCACAGACCCGCTGGTCCAGCAGCTGCCCTGTCAGATGATGTGCGTTAGCTCGATCACCGTCTCATCACGGGCCCGATTCTGAGACCAGTGCTTTCTGCCCTGGACTCCTTCATTCGCAGATGCACTTGTGTGCTCAGTAGGTTCTTACTGAGCATTGACTTCCTATTGGGCTTGGGTCTCTGGTTTCTGGCAGTGCTGAGGGTTCAGTGCCCTGTGTCTTCTCCACTTTTGCTTTCATGCTACTCCACTTTCTGCCTAGAACCACCTTGGGGTTTCTTTTCTCTTTTCTTTTTGGTCCAGGATGATTACATCCTTTACTTTTATAGTTAAATACTACACTCTCTATTGACCTTTTTTTCTGACCATCCTATGGTCCCCAGTGAATGACTTTTCTTCTCTCAATTTCTTCCTCCTCCTCCTCCCTCCCTTTCTCTCTCTCTCTCTCTCTCTCTCTCTCACACACACACACACACACACACACACACACACACACAATGACTACACTTTATCCAATGTATGTTTGTTTTACCCTGAGAGACTGTGAGATCTTTAAAGCTAGGAGTCCCTTCATATTTATCATGGTGTCCTTATGCCTAGCACATGCTTGGTATTAATGACAGCACCAGTTTAAATATTTGTGTTTTTATTTTATAAAGAATATTTGTGGGCCTGTTTTTTAATTTGGCCACAAATATTTATTTTTTAAATTAGAATTATGTTTTTTTCTAGAAGTAGACAATAAACTTTAGCCCAGAGAAAGTAGACTACACCACACTATAAAAAGTAATCCATGGAAATTTGGAGTAGCATCCTGAAAGCAAAAATATTCCTTGAGTCAACAAAAATGCATAGTAAGTCTTCTATGGGACAGATTGCTTTTATGTATTTGGAGAGTTCTATAGATGATAAATTGAGGAGGGGAGACATGGATGAAAACAGTTTTCAGCTCATGATGTTTTTGTTGTTATTAGCAAAGTTGGGCCACATGCATTTATAAAATCTGATAAAAGACTTTCACTGAGGCATCATTAATAGGGTGTGTTGAAAAGAAGCACACACACAGAGAAGTGAAAACCAGAAAAAGACATTATTATTTATTTTCTATAACTAGAGGTTAGTGTCTTATGCTAAGAGCTGCTAGATTGTTAGTAGTCCATAATTTAACTTCCTTCATGGTCACAACACCCTTAAACCATCAACTAAGAATATCTATGGCATTTGCTACTGCATTAAAGTACACACGGTGAAAAGAGTTATTTTCATGCTTCTGAAGCACTCTTAGACCAGAGGAAGCACGTGAAAGCCTCACAGTGAATTGCTGCCTGTCAGAGTCTTTGAAAAACGTCAAGAGCTATACAAGTGCCCAGCAGGGCTGCTGCTAGCATTGTTTGATTGTTCTACCAAATAACTATGGCAATACCATGCCATTCCCCCATATCGTCTGCATTTACAGTGTAAAGTTGTTATTAAAGGCAGGATATTTTTGCAAGTGCAAACATCTTCTCTCCTCTCCCTCTTGTAGTGGCACGGTATTCAGAAATCTGCTGCTTAGCCACCTGTTCATGTTTATTAATATGAGAACCTTGTTCCTGTCACCAGAAGACTTCTTTCTGTGGTTGTAATATTGCCCCCAAACACATGTAACATTACTGGCTTCAGAAAGAGTGTAGCATTGGGCACCAGGATCCTAGGACATCTGTTTGCTCAACTTTGCCTGATCGAGCCCGTGCATTTTATTTCTCTTGGTAATAAAGTCTCTGGGCAAAGGCAACTCCTGGCTTTAATCTTTGGGCCATGAGGTTTTCAAATTGCCCATTTTAACATGTTGCACACAATCTCTAACTTTTCTTGTCTGTATTATCATCACAAATCATCACAAATAGCAATGAAGTGTAAAAAATTCTAAGACTTATAAACTATTTTAAGAGTGCCCCAATGAGAATATAAAATGCAGATCCAGACCCACTTGTAGTAGGTTCTGATCATCATTTTATGAGAACGATGGTTCAAAATAAAATTATTTATGTTTAATTGAAAATATGATTTATTTGAGGTAACTAGCAGACTGTGTGGGACACTTTGGCTTTACGACAGTAAAATATTGCTGTAGAATCTGAATTATGAGCTAAGTAAAAATAGACAAGAATGCCTCAGGAGCTTGCAGCTGAGAGTTTGCCTTGCACATCAGAGAAGACTTTGCACTAGGAATTTTTGTTTTTGAGAAAGGGTCTCATTCTGTAGTCCAGGCTCATTTTGAACTCACTATGTAGCCCAGGCTGGTCTCAAAGTCACAATAATCCTGCTGCCTCAGCCTCCAGAGTGCTAGAATTACAGACATGGGCTACCACACCTAGCTTATGTGGCACAAGGAATCAAACTCAGGTACTTGGTGCTTGCGAGGCAACTGCTTTAACTGCTGAGTTATTCCTCCAGCTCTGGACTTGGGCTTTGTAGCAGTGCTAAAACTGTGAAGACATTGGCAACTCTGAGAGAAGAACTAAATGCATTCTACGTAATAAGGAGGGCATGAGTCTTTTGGGGGCCTGGGTCAGAATGTTGTGGTTTGGATCTGGAGTGTCCCCCCAAAGGCTCATATATGTGTGAATGATGCACACTGTTGGGAGGTGGGACCTAGCTGGAAGGGGCTGGGCGGGTGTGTGCAGGTTCTACCCCGCCTCCCTGGCTAGTCTCTGTTCTGCCATGCTGTGAAGAGCTTCCTGTGGCTCCTTCCTGTGTTTCCAACATCACCAGCTAACCATAAATGAACTGAGACCTTCTTAAATCATGAGCTAAAGTAACTCTTTTTTCCCTTAAGTTGAGAATGTTGGGTAACTAGAGCTCTTTGTCCCAACAATGAAAAAGAGACAGATGGAGGGGATCAAAACTGTTCTTGGAAAAGGAGGTAGAAAGCATATTCTGGGGTAGACAACACAAAGGGGAGGGACTTATGTGCAGAAGATAGAAATGGTAATTGGTGAATAATACGGGGCTGGCTTTGGTCAGGGGCCTGGATACTTAGCTTTTTGTCTTATAAACATGTGGAAGAGTACATGTTGAAAGTTCTTTATTAAGTAAAAGAAATATTGATTCTATAGGAGGAAGGAAAATCATTAAAGCTAGTTAATAAAAATAAAATGTGTAGAAAAATAAAGTTAGCAAATGAAGTCGTAGACTACCATGACCTCATAGAAAGTGCTCCTAGGTAAAAACTGATTTCTCCCTCTGACTTTGGCTCAGGTAAGTAAGGAACAAGTCCTGGAGTCGCTGCTTACTTTATCAGACATTTCTTACTCATCAGTATCACTGCTTGGTAGACAGCTTGGACCAAGAGCTAAAAAAATCTCCCTCCCCTGGTATCCCATGTGAATTAATTTACCAGATTGATCATTGTTTACATTGTTTGGTTTCTCTCTGCTTATAATTAGCCAGAAGTTCGGGTTCACCCAAAGGGTGGTATGGCAGTAATGTCGGGAATCCAGAGCAAGGCTGAATTTTGTGGGCTAAGTGATATGCATTACAAAGGCCAATGGCTTGGCCTCTGCCTCCACAGTGGAAGCCTAGGCTATGTCCAACAACACAACTTACAACAGCAATAACAACAATGGGCTAAAATTCCCAAGTGAAGGATAGGCCAATGAAAGGTATATATGAGTTTAGCTTGAGCTAAATTCTGGGCAAAGGGGACAGTGTAAACAATGGAAAAAGAATTAGTAGTGTCAAGTAATGTAGACACCTTCATCCGGAGATACTACAACCATTAAGGTGATGTGACTGAAAAATGTCATAAGAGAGAGAACAGATTCCAGTAGAAGTCAAGGACTGATTAAAAAGAAAGCATCTCAGGGTCATGGAGCTCTAGATACTATACTTTTCTTTTCTAGGCCATTAACTTTATGTACAAAGCAAAACTGTTATTGTGGCAAATATCTGTTTTTTGTAATGCCCTGCCAATTCCCACTCATCTTTTTAAAACTCCTGTTTTCCTCATGGAGCTACCCATTCTGAGGCCAACGATGGCTATCTCTGTCCCTTAAGACTCAACTGAGTCCTTTTCCACCTTCTCCAAACCCAGCATGCTCACCTGTGTGGTCTGTATGGACCAGACCCCTTGCTCTTTAGCTGCCAGTAAGATTTGACCTTGATGTGTGCTGTGGGAGCCAGGAAGAATGATGAGATCAGACTTAACTCCTCCCCAACCTCATCAAGAATGCGTGTGGCTTCTGTATTTTCACCACCAACCACAGAGCTAATATTCATCCTCAGACTTGTCTCCTGTGGTTGCAGGATGTCACTATACCTCCAGGCATCATATCTTTATGTGATTTCTTATAAGTCTTCTCTCCACTAAGAAGCTTTCTAACACACTTCTGTTTCATTAGTCTTAATTATGTGACATATTCTTTGCTTAGAATGGTCGTTGGTTGAGGGCAAGATAATTCCATGATTGATTTATACCAGGATTAAGCAAATTCTTACCCCTGGGGCCAAATCTTGCCTTTTGACTATTTTTGTAAATACATTTTATTAGAACACAATCACAAACTATTGTTTCTATAGTGTCTGCTTACTTTTACAGTACAATGGCAGAGTTGAGTAGTTGTGACAGAGACTGTCTGGACCACAAAACTGAAATATTTGCAGACTATGTAAGTAATAGTATAATAACATTTACAAGAAAAATTTCCTGACCCTAGCTGTAGACTAATCACTAGACTAATCAGGTGTAGAGCCCTAGGGTGGCCATCTAACATACAGTGTTGAGTGGACGGGATTGAACAAAAGTGGGGCCTGCCAGCAAGGACAGAAGGGAAGGAGATTGGCTATTACTAGGCAGACAAGCCCATGCTGAGGCTGGGATCATTTGTGGGTTGCTAGGAAGCAGCAGAAAATATAGCTGTGGATTAGAAATGCTGCTGCGGCACCATGGAAGTGGGGAAGTTGGGGGGTGACAGGGATGAAGTTATGGGTTTCGGCCTCTATATTTTGCACAGAGCAAGTGGACCATTCACCAGGAGGTTGATGGGGTTAGAGTCCAGAAAGAGCCTTGAGGCAAATAGCTCTTTCGACTATAATTCATACCCTCAGTTTCCTTTTCACCCCACAGGCTAGCGAATCTATGTTGAATTTGATTCTATTCACAAATGTTCAAAAAAAATTCCTGATAATTAAAATTTCCTACCACAGCATCATATCCTTGAAATCAGCTAAGCTATAGTGTTGCCATCTGACAAACACTAGCTATAAAAGATTTACTAATAAGGTCACTCTTAATTACTATAAACAGAAGGGAAGTTCTTTTTAAAGTACAAAAAAAAAAAAAAAAGAGAAAGAAAATATATGCCCCAAGCAATATGATAACCACATACATCAATTGTTTCTTTTAGTCAACCAACTGTTCAAGATTTACTGAGTACTGCACATCCACTATACATTAGATCCCGTGGTGGTATTGAGGCTTCAGGCACCCTACTCGTAAGTATGGAACCTTGGTGTGCTGGGTATTTTTGAGCTAAAGGAGATAGGAGGGCTTCTGAGGCAAGAAGATCTTTCTGCCCTGCTTGGTGGCACAGGTCTATAATCCCAGCACCCTGGGAGGACGAGGTAGACGGGTAGCCTGGGCAACTTGGAGTCTAGCCTGGGTTACTTAGTGAGACCCTGTCTCCAAAAGAAGCGTCTCTGATCTTTCCTTAGCCTCCTGTCTTTTGTCTACCACCCTTCCCTTCCAACAATAAAAATCTTCTCTTCCAGCCATTAAAAACTAGAAAGTTCACTCTGACATTCCTTCGTTGAAAGTAGGTCATGGGACCCTCATGTGCTACACGTCCTGCCTATTCCCAGAGGAAAGGAATGCTATACAGGGAGGCCATGGAACACCTGCACAAATGGCCTTAGTTGTATTGTTTTCTTGGTTTATTACCATTAGGTCGTGTCCAGTTGTCTTCCTCCTCAACTACTCATGTGTTATTCCTCAGCTACTCAAGCACTCACTTCCTTCATCAAGCTTAGCATACACATACAGGTTTTCCTGGGTCTTCAGGTCATCATGTATTAATAATGCATGAACTTTTCTAGGGGAGGCGAATGCTTGGGATTAAGTTCCTGGCCTTGCCCATAGTGAGCACATGTTCTATCCCTGATCTCTCCCTGAGCCATAGCCCAGCCCTATCATGTATATTTTGATAAATTTGTTATGCCTTTTCCTCATTGCAGGAGTATTAGCCATGACCCTTGTGGTGGACAAAGGAGAGGCACTACTTTCTTTCTTTCTTTCTTTCTTTTTTTCTACAGAGGTCATTGAGGAATAAATGAGGAAAGATATGGTCTCTACTCTCAGCATGTTCATCGGCCTAGTTAGGGAGTCTGAGGGTGCAGTCTCTGGTGATTTGGGAAGAACTCTTTGAAGATGGGTCTTCAGGATCGAGACTCACTGTCCTAGGTCAATCTTTCTTATCAGAGCCAGAAATGTGTTCCCAGAGCAGAAAATTCACTCAGGGGTGAACAACAAAAATCTTTTTTGATATCTTTTTTTATAGGTAAAGAAAGGACCATGGTTAAGAACTCCACAGAACAAAAGATATCAGGTGTGGAGCCCCTCACAGTGAATTTGAGTACTCAAAGGTACTCACAAAGTCGCATTTCTTTCTTCTTTTCTCCTTTGTCTTTAGAGTTAGGAAAAAAGCATTTTTAAATTAAGTTCAAAAACAGTGATTTTTGTCCAAGATTTTTCAAGTGTCAAAGAGGGATCTAAAAAGTCTAGGCAGACTTTTTGAGTCAGTACCTTGATTTGGTAAGTTTTCTGTTTATTTAAGTGGTTCTAATATTTGTGCTATGTTAAAGAGCAAATCCTCTCAGTCTTGAGACATAGAAATGTAACAGAGATTCCATGGCCATTGTAAAATGATAATATCTGCATTTCATACCATGCAAATCACCAGTAGAAACAACAAAGTGTTTAACTATCGATGGATTAAAAATCTGTTTTTGTATCAGTCTAAGAGCAGTCTTAAGAGATGTAGCTGTGGTTCCTGATTTACCCCATTGCCCCTAGCATTGTGAACTGCCCATGATGGGTGTTAAATAAATGTCTATGAAATTGGAGACAGGCTCTGCATTCTGGCCCAGGCTGTCACTGAGGAAGCACAAGAGAGAAACTGAGGATATTTATCCAAGAGTTGGATGGAGCAGACTGCGTCAGTGTATAACAAGGATATGCATTAGCTGTGTAGACTTACCTACTTGTTCCTGAAGCACCCACCTGCACATGTGAGCCTGGAACACTGCAGGATGGATTTGATCAAGGGAAATGTGTGAAAACAGAGGCTGGGGGGGAGCTGAGCCCGGCATGAGCGTGGCCGTTGGGCGTGGAATGTCTGCATGTGGGATTCTGTTTCTCCTCTTCCGTGTTAATAGTACTGTTTCATTTCTAAACGCCTCCCTAATCAGACTTCTTTCTTGTGTTCTTTATCCTGATAAATGCATCAATGGCTGATTTCAACTCTCAAGCTTCAAATAAAATTAAAATTTTAGGCAAAAGAAGAGAAACTATAGCAAGTGAAATTTCTAGTATCTTGGCCTGGAAGGGAGTTTGTAAGTAATCTCACAGTAGTCCAGGGAAAGATGATCCATTCAGAGCCTGGCAGGGCGAGAGGGAATATTTGAAGGAAACAAAGTGTCAGAATTTTGTACCCTGTGATAGAAAATTCACTTTAGGGAACCAAATATCAGGCTGAGATCTCAAGATGCTGGGAGAAGACATTGAAGATCATGCCTCAGAGTTTTGGTAGGAGCCAGGAGAGGACAGCCGCTAGGGATTTCTGTCTCCTCAGGGGTGGTAGAAATGAGTCAGTTTTACTAAAAGAAAAAAAATCACTTGTGAGTTCTTTCATATCTTTGTCTTGAGAGAAAAGAGCCCCTGCCAGGTAGTAGCAGACCTGGATTTAGTATCCCATTCCATCATCACTTGGTTGAATGAATCTTTGACTCCATTGTGCTGCCTGGTGACAGGAGTGTGGACATGTACCCCCCTGAGGCCCCTTCTAGCTCTGTTCATGAGACAGTTTGGAAAGATGGAAAAGTGGAGGAAGAAAACTATAAAAACAGGTATTTACTGAATGTCAACTATGTGCCAGATGCTGTGCTGTTTACTGAAAATAGGTAGTTTTAATTTCAATAGGTAATAAGTAAAAAGATACAGACCCTTCCCTCAAGGATTTTTTTTTTTGTGGGGGGGCAAGGTCTCACTCTGTAATCAAGGCTCATCCTGAACTCACTATGGAGCCAAGGCTGGCCTAGAACTCACAGCAATCCTCCTGCCTCAGCCTCTGACTGCTGAGATCACAGGTGTGCATTATCACACCCAGTAGTTATGCAGTGCTGAGGAGATCAAACCCGGGCCTATGAGCATTACCCAGGCCCATGCACTAATCACTGAGCTACACCTCCAGCCTCCTCAAGGATTCTTAAACGACAGACTAATTCTTAAGAAAATGAGCTCTGCATAACCTTCTGTTCTCTACTACTAGCTGTGTGAGTTTAAGCAAATTAGTTGGTATCTGTTTGTAGGTGGCCTTGGTGTTTTAGTTGTAAAGTAGGGAAAAACCCATAGTTTACTCTGAGGTTAGAATGAGGATTAGACAAGATAATACATGAAAGGTCAATGTAGTGTCAGGGCTCAAGTCATGGCACCTTGAAGTATGATACCTTGTAAATTGAGAATTTTAGGCTGAAGGAAACAGAAAACTGCAAAAGTAGGAAAGTCACTAGGACTCTCCCACCCTCCGTCCCTTAAGCAGGTCGTAAGGGAATTCTCTGACTTCTAGTTCCTGAAAGTAGGTCTTGAGATTTTCTTTCCAGAGGCCAAGATTTATCTAACGAGGCCTGCTAATTTTCTGAGTTTATTGCCATTAAACCGTAACCTGGCCTCTTCATAAAAAGATGATTTTTCCTGGATTTTTGGGTCATTGTTTCTGAAGGTTCTGTGTCATATAAAACTTAAACCTGTTGCGTTTAAAAAATGTTCTTTTATTAATCTGTATTTTGTTATGGAGGTCACCCTGAGCCTATGAGGAAAGAAAAGACATTTTTTCCCCTACAGCAAGTTAGCAGAGAGGCCGTGCACAGCCAGCCCTCTCTAGGAGCTGCAGCTATTCCCAGGAGCTACGTGTCAAAGGCTCCAGCAGGCAAGTGACAGGAGCCTGAGGAAGGTGGTGACGATGACGACCGCCATGATTTTTATTGGGAGGGAATAGGGGAGAAGAAAAGTTGCCAGGATGCTTTGCACAAAGTACGATGACTTTAACCTTGCTCCAGTCAGGCATAGAAACGTATTTATGTGTGAATTTACTAATTCACATGAAAAAGTAGTTTTTCATTGGGTCTTTTCCAAAAAGGTTTGAGCTACTGGTGTGGGGATGAGGTGGGGCATACAACCCAGCAAGTGTGAATGGAGGAGGCAGAGCCAGCCCCCATGACCTACTGACAGTGAGGCTGTGGTTAAAATAATTACCCTTATCCTTGAGTACTGGAATCACTTAAAAAGCTATAAAATTGTGCTGGTATTCAGTCCCAGCACCAGGAATTCTGGTTAGTTGTGCTATGGAATGGCCTTGGTATCAGTAGCTTCTGATCTCCACAGGTGATTCTTTCTCCTTTCCTCTCTCTTCCTGCCCCTTTCTCTCTCTCTCCCTCCCTCCTTCTCTCTCTCTCACACACCCCCTCTCTCTCTCTCTCACTACTTCCTCTCTTCCTGTGTCCCCTCCCATCTCCTGTCCTCCTCTTTCTCCCCACCCCCACCTCTCTCTCTTCCCCTCTCTCCCCTTCTCGCTAGGTAGTCCAGGTGGTCTTCAAGTTACCACTTAACCCAGGCTGATCTTGAACTTGTGATCTTCCATACCTCAGCCTCTTGACTGCTGGGGTTACAGGCATAGCTTATTTTAAAATTTATATAAAATATGAAAAAATTCAAAGACAGATAGGAAAATGATGAAAACAGCCTAGTCTTAACAGATATTATAAATAATACAAAAGGCCAAAAATTAAAATACTTAGCTATTAACACATGAATATACACATCAGTAGAACAGAACTAAAGAAAAATGAGTCGGAAACACATCAGATGTGAATTTAGTGCATGATAAGGAAAGCAATTAAAAGAAACGGGAAATATGGGGCCAATTAATAAGCCAACTGAAAAGAATGTTTTTTATTGTGGGGAGGGGGATTCATATCTCTTTCTTCACATCAGAATGCAAACTCCAAGATGGCTAAAATTTTTTTTTTTGAGGGGTTGGAGGGATAGCTCAGTGGTTAAATACTTGCCTCACAAGCTCAAGAGCCTAGGCTCAATTCCCCAGCACCACATAAGCTATGCATGGTGCCATATACCTGTAATGCCAGCACTCAGGAGGCTGCGGCAGGGGGATTGCTTTGAGGCCAAGGCCACCCTGGGCTGCACAATGAATTCAGAAGCAATCTGGACAACAGAGTGAGACCTTGCCTCAAAATTTTTTTTAATATACAAAGCAAAAATATAAGTACAGTAAAGAAACTTTGAGAGAAATACTTTAATAATTTTATGACCAGGAGAAGGATTCTCAGCTTGGCTGTGAAACCAAAAACGTATAAAGGTCTCAAAACACTCGCATGCTATGTATAAAAATCTTGTGTCTGCATGGCAAAGGTGCCACAACCGAAAGTACAAACAGTCGCCTTCTCTAAGGCGTTTGCTACTGTAGGTGCAGTGTGGAGTTGAGTTCTCCCATGCTGACTGGCCCTGTGACTGTCTCCTCATCCTGTGCCTGAGCCTCTGAGGAATCAATCACATGTCTGCTAATTGCCTCGAAGCCGTAATTGCTTGTTTCCTACATCTGTGAAGGTGGCCACTCATGCTGAACAGGTGAGATTGTAACCTTGAACGTCTTCAGTACAGGAAGCTGCTTACATGTTTTGAATTACATTGAAATTATAATTTGTTAGTGCCTCTTCCTGCTTCTGGAAGATCCCACCAGGCTGCACTTGTCATTGAATCTGGCCTCCTGTCTTCTCACGGGAAACCAATGGGGATTTGAAGGGATGCGGGGTCCACAGCAGATCCTTATTTCTGAAGAATAACACCTGAAAGTTCTTTCTTCACAGTCCAGCAAGTGAAATGTCAAAAACATTGCCAAACAGTTGATAAAGAATACATAAGCAATTTCTACAAACCTTAATAGAAAACAGACAAAAATATAAGCAGATAAGTCATATAAAAGAAGGAATGACTTTTACATATAAAGCTAAACTCCATTAATCAGAAATGAAACCCAAATTCTAACTGTAAGAAGTATCAATTTTCACCCACCAGATTATCAAAGATCAAATATTTTGGAAGTATTTAGGTTGGCAATGCTACGGAGAAATGAGCATTCATGTAGAATTTATGGGAATGTAAACCGGTGTAGTCTCAGTGGAGAACACCTTTACAGTTTTTTAAAAACTAAAAATTAAAAATACTCAAATCCTTTGACTCAACAACTCTGCTTTTAGAATTAAGCCACTGGCATACTTTACTTTCACATATAAAAATGGCAGCATTCTCAAAACTTCAAAAGGTTAGAAATAGTCGTCCATGGGTCTGAGTCCGTTTATGAATTCCTCTTACCCATGCAATGCCTGTTTTATGTTTAGAAAGGAGATGGCACTGCATGCAGTAATATGGCACTCAATGAAAAAACTGAGATACACAGCAGCATATATAACAGCACGCTCCAATGCGCAAGGCGAACGACAGCAGAGACAACGGCCTGCGAGTACGCGCTGAGCGCCTCTGAAGGGCGGACGAGACGCTGGTGACCGTGAGGAAGGAAACCGGGCGTGGGAGATCAGGAAAGAAAGAGAGATGGTGATTTTTTTTCCCTGTGGCCTTTCAGATTGTGTGGGTCTTTGTCATCCTCTAGCGGTGCTCTGACCCCCTCACCGTGTTGTGTGGATTTTCACTGTACCTATTCCTAACTGAAAATTTTAGAAAATTTAAATAAATCTGGTATCAAAAGAAAGATTTGAAAGAAGGAGGAAGTAGCATCGCGGGCCTCTTCCTGCTTTTCCTCGTTTGCTGTGAACTTGGAAGCACGCGGTGGGACTGCAGGAAGGAAAGAGCCCCTCTCGGTAGAGGAAGATGCTGGATCACGATGCGGATTCAGGAAAGAGAAGGAATCTGAAACGCGGAGCGCAGACTCCTCCAAGCATCTTGAAGAGGCGCTGGCGAGTGTGCCCTCCAGCCCGGTGGTCACGTGATAAGGAACAGGGGCTCTCGTAGCAGTCTCGGCGTCCGTTGTGGGACTGTGCGACGGATCGGAGACTGGGCAAGAATACTGGCAGGGGCCCTAGGCCTTGCGGCCCACTCCTGATGGGTATCCCCCCCACCCCCACCAAGTGTTTAGTCCTTTCCCACCTGCAGCGCTCAGAATGCTTTCCTCTGGCTGTAGCGGGTAGACTGTAGCCACCAACCCATCCTGCAAATCTACTGGGCACGGGGAGGGAGCTGGCAATGGAAGCCAGCAGAGCCCCCCCTCCCCCCACCATGAAGATGAGCATCGCTGCCGGGGGCATGTCTCATGCACGTGTCACCTCTGTCGGCATCCTGCAGTGCTTAGGGTCTCGCTGTGTGTCCAAGCTAGCTTCAAACTCAATCCTCCTGTCTCAGCCTCCCAGCTACTGGGATTCTAGGAGTGCATCACTACACCCGGCTTCTGGGAACAGTTTTTATGACTTTTACCAGCTTTTAAGCTTAATGGAAGCCTAAAACATACCAATTAAAATGGAAACAAAACCCCTGAGTGATGCTGGCCTGTTGCCACAGCCTTCTAGAAGGGGAGGAACGCAGCACTGGAAGTCTAACTCGTTCACTGACTGTGACTTGCACGAACTACTTTCTGGACCTCAGGATCCTCAATGTTGAAAACAAAGAGGACCTGTGTGTAGGGATCCCAGTGGGAACTGGAGCTGGCCCGCTGCAGATGAGCTGTCACCAGTAGTTGGCATGGGATGCTTCACAAAAATCCACACTGTCAGCCTCTGGCAGACCGCAGATCTGACCTCAGAGGGCGGCCTCGCACCCTGCACAGTCAGCTGCGCCTTTGGAAGCTGCTGCCTAGCTGCCCAGCCTGGCTGCTGAGCCGCTCGTGGTCCCCGTTCCCTTCACCACATCATGGAGTCACTGGCCTGGTCATCAAACCGATTTGCTGACCCTTAGTCATTCTCCAAGGCTTTTCTCCCTTTCACAATGCAATGATTCTAAAATTTGGTCCAATTGTCTGTCTGGAAAATATATTCCTTTCCAAATATGGAGACACATGTAAAATCCTGGGCATTTTGAGCTACTGCGGATATAGCAAGCTCTGGTCTGATGCTTTGCTTTTACCATTTGCTTGTAGCAGATGATCCTTGGTTACCATGGTGATTACCATCCCTTAGTGATATGCCGCTCCTGCACAAGGAATGTGATTTTCTGTAAGGGCAGCGAACGTGCTGGGAGCAGTAGTAGATACGGAAGCTTCTCCCTCACTGTCCCCCCCGGGTGCTCCTCAGCTGCCACAAAGAAAGGATCAGGCTGCCGATCAATCGCTGCAGACAAGCCGACCCGATTAAAACACCTTCCCCCGGTCCCGAGGCACGTGTGGGAACTCCGAGAAACCTCTGAAAAGTGTTCTGCATCAAGTCTCATGGGCCTTAATTAAGATAATCAGTTTTCACAGTTGAGACTTTCAACTCTAATCCCCCCCTACAAAATGAGTATCCCTGTGCACAGCGGCCCTGCTCACACACCCTCAGTCAGTGACACCTCTGGCTACTTGCTTTGCCCCACAGGGACCCCCACGATCAGTGTCAGGCCCGTTCTGACTGCACCAAGGGCGGTGGAAGGCAATGCAAGGCCTGTGGCCCTGCTCAGACTGTCCAGATTTTATTCTTGTGGCGTCTGAGGTTCTGAGCACATCTGGGACATGGACAAGAATGTGTGTTCCTTCTGGTTCAAACCTTCCAGCCTCGAGAGGCCTGTCCCTGAAGTCTCACATGAGAACACACTGGTTCTTTGCGGTGCATCCTAGCTCAGCGCTACCCAGCTGACTAGGGCCCTCAAGTTCCTGATTACTAGGCTCCAATTGTAAGCTGTGACTCAACAGAAATCAGGCAAAAGAAATAAGTTAAATTATTATTACTATTTTTATTTTGTACTCAGAAATGAACCCATGACCTTTACATAGAGCTACAACATCCCCAGCTTAAAAAAATTTAGGACAGGGTCTCTCTAAATGGCTAAGGGCTGGGCCTGAGGTCACAGCCTTGCAAAGAGCTGAGATTGCAAATGTACGCCACTCGAGGAGGGGGGCTTTATGACGTGGCCGCTCCTGCAGAACTTTCTGCCTTCTCAAGTCTCCGCGCTACTAAATTAAGTAACCGAACGTAAGGATCAAGTGGAATCTAGGTGATAGGCACCCAGAAGAGGTGATTTCGGCATTTCTACACATTTGAAACATTCACAGTAATGCTGGAAAATAAATGGCTAACACAGAGTCCACAAATGTGTGGGCCACTGGCCACAGAAAGCCACAATTTATTTGATCATTCAGTGATACTTTTTATTGAATAGTTTGCATACATTTAAAAATCAGGAGATTGTATATACAAATCTGGATTTCTGGTTTTTTCTGAGAACTCGGGAGCTGCTTGGCCATGGCAGGGTCCCCTCTGTGTGGGGCAGGTTCTCTCCAAGAGCCACTCATTCCTCATGGACATTGAAGAAGCCAGCTTCAGGGTTGGCCACGTTGATCTGGAGCAAACCCAAGAGGAAAAATGTCAGAAATGGGGCAGCTGAAATCTGTGTGCACTACTGTATTCAGAAACATGCAGTTGAGCAGGAAAATGGAACCCTGAACCGTTATCTTGTGTTTGTGGGTCAGGGGCCAAAGCCTCCTCTTCCTCCTCCTTTTGATCCTGGCCAGAGGGGACAGCCTTGCAACTCGCAGAGCCGGGCTGCATTACTTCAGAGTGTTTGCCTTCTGAGCAGGATGCTGGCGTGCCCTGCCTAGGCCGCGGCGCCCGTCCAGTAGTTCCCGTCACTATCGGACATAAGCTTCCTTGTTGGGTGCCAGGCAAAGAGAGCCCTGCAGAACTCAGGTGCCCTAGAACCTAAATTTGATCTGTGCCTATCACAGTGAGAAAAATGGAAGCATTTGGTTTTCTTTCTGGTGTAAAGGGAATTTGTGCATTAAAATACTTTCTCAGGGGGAAGAGGTACTTGTTTCGGGGTTCAATGTTTCCATAAAATTGATTTCTTCTGCTTGTGTCTTTTCCTAGCAGGGACCCAAAGGATGCCTTTGTGGGGTGCGCTGGGCCTCAGGGGGCCATTCCGGGTTGAGAGGTCGTAGAGTAGAAACAGTAACTATTAAATCTGACTAGTGAGTGCCCAGGAGCACAGGAAGGGCTAGGCTGGCTGTATCCTTGTTGGCCGCAATGCGAGGTGAACTCAGGTCCTCCTTCTCCAGAGTTTCCTGCTACACTCGCAGTCCCCTTCCTCGGCCAGCCAGTCTGCGGGTGGTCAGACCCTTGCAGTCTCTTTTTGTCCCGCTCTTTCCTCCCCCAGCTAAGCTTGTCCTCATGGGCTGCCGCCCTTGCTCTGCCAGAGCCTCTCTCCGGACGCTCTTGCTCCAGGTCCTGGCCTGGCTGGCTTCATCCAGGCTCCTGGGGGCCTTTCCTGACCACCAACCCCCTTCTCCTGTTGCATTCTACTACGCTACGGTGTCTTTGCGGTTGTAGGTATCATCCAAATTATATGCATTTACTTGGTTAGCATCTGCCTTGTCTACTTGGGTGCAAGTCACACAAAAGCAGGGACTTTGCTTCCTGTTGAGGGCGGAATCGCCCTTAGCAGAAGCAGTTTCATCAATGAGTGCCAACTGAGTACAGTGGTGCACACCTGTCATCCCAGCTACTCAGAAGGTCGAGGCAGGAGGATTACACATTCAAGGCCAGCCTAGGTAACTTAGCGAGACTCCACCTCAAAGAAATAATAATCGATGAATGCTCATACCCAAAAACGAGAAGAAACTCTTCCAACTCTGAAGGTGCTGGCACTTGGGTGAGTGCTGCGAAAAAACCCCAATCTTGTCGAGACACAGGAACGCTCACCGCACTTGGGCCTGCCTTCAGGGACAGCTTTTGTTGGTTTGATACACCTGGATGCTAATATTTGAGTAAGGTAGGGGGAGAGGAACGCTTAGACGTGAGCCTTTTTTTTTTTTTTTTTTTTCCTTAAATGTCTGATTTGTAATATGGCTTTAACCGGTGACACAAGGTTGCCACCTAGTGTTTAGCCGTGTGGATGTGTGGGCAACTCCAGCAACACCCTTAGAGAAAATGGTAGGTGTGCGTGGGGGCCCACTTCCACCGTAGGCCCAGGGAAAGAGCGGCTGGAGTGTGCCAGGGCAGCACAGCTTCCCCGCAGCGTCCCTTACCAGGGTCCAAAGAAAGGCTTCCTATTCTTACCATTTTAAAAATATTACTCACTATGCAGCCCAGCTGGCCTTGAACTCGCAGCTATCCTCCTGCCTCAGCCTCCCCTGGGCTGAGACTCAGGTCCTTTTGCCATCGAGATACTGCCTTTGTAGGTCAGTAAAGAAACCCACACCACGCGGGAGGCGTGTCTAAGCTCAGTTTCCCTCGCGCGACCCGAGCCGTGCCCGCTTTCCCCCTGCCCGCCCTGCCGAGGTGCCAGGCCTATGAAATCCGCATTGGCACGCAACAGCAGAGAAAGCTAAGCCGCCACCAGCGCACGCGGTGGCTTTCAGGGTGGCCGCTTTCCCTCAAGGCTTCGGGACAGTGATAGGGACAGACCCGCGCGGTGTTTACCGTCGAGCGCCAGAACTTACCTACCCTGAGAGACCTTGGCGATCACAGGCAGAAGGTGGTGCCCAGGAGACCTGCTGCCACCAAGGTGCCGCTCCAGGCCACGCCCCCTCGCGCCCGCGGACACGGGAGGCGGGGTGAGCGGGAGGATGCGGGTGACCGCGGCAACCAGACTATCCATCTCGTACCCGTCGCCTTCCAGCAGGCCCAGTGTGTCCCTGCGGACGAGTCCCTCCCGGAGGGGCGTCGGCCCTTCGGAGCGGCTCCGAGGAGAACGCCTCCCACCTTGGTTCCGGCTGCCTCGCCGTGTTCTCTGCGCGATCTGAGCGCAGACCGCGCCCTGATTTAGCTCTGGAATGTGTTTTCTAAGCGTGAGAAGGAAACGTTCGTGGAATCCCCAAGCCCGAATGGGAGTGCTGGCAGGAACCTTTCTTCTCGAGGTCAAGGCGCTCGCGCGTTGGGCTAGAGCAAGGGCGTCCGTGAGCCGCTGGGAGCTCTGCGCGCCACTTGCCCGTGCGAGCTGGTGCTGATGGTGCTGATGGAGCGTCTACTTTCTGACGGGCGCGGCGCGGGGCGCGTCAGCCGAGCGGCCCTGGCCTACTTCCTGGAAGTTTCGGGAAGACCTGCGATTGAAAACAAGGGGGAACAAAGCCGTTCCCCCGCTGTCTGTATGTCGTCTGAAGTTTGTGGGGAACTTGCCGGTGCTCCCTCCCAGCCTGGGGGAGTGTGAGGATTTCCCAGTCGTGAACAGACACACAGACGAGCAAAAGCCGCGCGCTTTGCCTTTGGAAGGAACCGGGCAGCTCAACGCGGCGCGGGGCGGGCGGCCGGCAGAGGCAGCTCCGGGTCCGAACCCCGGCAGCCCGCCAGCGCGCTCTGCACCTGTCCCCTCGAGGCTCTCGCTCAGCGACAGCCGTTTTCAGGCTTTCGTCCCTGTGATCAGGATTCAGATTTGCTTTTTAAACTCGCTTTTAAATGATATATGAAAATAAAATTGTCCATATCACTGGGGTTTGTGCTATGTTTTAATATACATATATTGAATAACATTTAAATGAGGTTAGACATTTATCTCCTCAATTCCTCAAACACTCACCATTTCTTTATGGTGAAAACTTTCCAAATTCATCTAGATTTTCTTTCTTTCCATCCCTCTTTTCCTTCCCTCTATTCCATTTCTTTCTTTTCCTTCCTTCCTTCCTTCCTTCCTTCCTTCCTTCCTTCCTTCCTTCCTTTCTTCTTTTTCTGTCTGTCTTTCTTTCATGGTATTGAGACTGTAGCTCAGAGCCTTTGCACTGAGCTACATCCCCGGCCACTTTTTAGTTTTGATTTGAGACAGGGTTGCACTAAGTTGCTGAGGTGCCCAGCCTAGGCTCAAACCTGCTGTTCTCCCGATTCAGCCGCTCACAGTGCCTGCACCCCATAGCCGCTTCTAGGTACGCAATTCGTCATCACGGTCTGCAGGTACCTTACAGCGCAGCAGCCCAACAGAAGCGCTGTCTCCACGGCGGTTCCGGCGGTTCCGTAGCTCTCACGGATCAGCCTCCTAATCTCCAGCTCTCCCCAGCCCCTGGCAAGGACCACCCTACTCTCAAAGAGATTAATTTTTTTAGGTTCTGTGTGTGAGTGTAGTTGTGCAGTACTTCTCCTTCTGTGCCTGGCTTCACATAATGGTCTTCGTTTCTACTCATTTTCTTACAAGTGGTTGAATTTCATGCTTTTGGATGCGGGCTATGTTAACACACTTTTTCTTTATTCATTGGTTAATGGACACCGTCTCTTCACATCTTGCCTACTACGAATAGTGTTGAAATCAATCTTCCACAGGTGTACAGATTTACTTCTCAGCTCTCTCTTTGGTTTCATGGTCTACGTGTTTGTTTTTATTCCAACACAATACTTTTGATGACTACAGGTCCGTACTGTGTTTTGAAGTTAGAGAGTAAAAGTCTTCTGCTTCATTCTTTTTGCCATGCCATATACATTTTAAAATAGTTTTTATAGTTCTGTGAAGAATACCACTGATATTTTGATAGGAATTAAGCTGAGTCTATAAATCATTCTTTTTTGGCTAGCATAGCACAATAACAATATTTATTCTTCCAGTCCATGAACGTGTTTTTCTACATTTTATGACCTTTTCAATGTCTTTCATCAATGTTTTATCATTTTTATTGTCACAATCATTCATCTCTTTGGTCAACTTTATTCCTAGGTATTCTGATTTTTTTATAGCTACTATACATGGGATTGTTTTCTTTCTATCCATTTATTTTGCTATTACTGGGGATTGAATCCAGGGTCTTTCTATTGAACTACACTCCCAGGCCTTACTTTTTTTTTTTAAAAAATTTTGAGACAAGTCCTTGGTAAGTCACTAAATTCCTCAGGCTGAGCTTGAACTTGTGATCTTCCTACTGTGGAGTGCTGGGAATATAGGCATGTAAATGCTGTCTGGTTAAGATTGCTTTCTTGATTTATATTTCAGCTAATTCATCATTGGTAGATGGTAACAGTTATGCTTTTTATATGTGACTTTATATTCTGCAAACTTGCTACATTCATTTAGTCTAATGATTTCTTTGATGGAGGTCCTGGTGTTTCCTCTAAGATGATACCGTCTGCAAATGCTGAAAATTTGACTTTTTCCCCACTTTGGATACATTTTATTTCATTCTTCTGTCTTACTGCTCTGGCTAGGCCACACAGAACTATATTGAATGAAAGTAGTGGAAATGAACATTCTTGTCTTGTTCTAGATCTTAGAGAAAAAACTTTCAGCTTTTCCCCTTACGTATAATGTTAGCTGTTGGCTTATTATAAGTTAATTCAGCATTTTTATTATGAAGTGATATTGGATTTTGTCAAGTGCCTTTTCTGCATGTGTTGAAATAAATATATAGTTTTGTCCTTCATCAGTTGATGTGGTACGTCACCCCTATTGATTTGCATATATTGAACCATCCTTGTATCCCTGGGATGAATCTTATTTGAGTACAGTGAATAATTTTTTAATGTACTGTTGGACTAGGATACAATTTAATTAAGCAATTTCTTTGTTGATCGTCTGTCTATTGCTAAAAATGGGGAATTAAAGTCTTCAACTATTATTGTATTGGAGTCTACCTCTCTTTAAAGGCTTATTAATCTTTGACAAATTTTTTCAGTGCTCTGATATTGGGTGCACATATATTTCAAGTTGTTATTTCCCCTTGTGAATTTAACTCACTTACATTCAAGATGATTTCTGATAGAAGTGGTCTGACTATGGCTATTATATAAAGTAACTTCTATTGTGTTGAATTTTCTTTCTTCTCCCTCTCTTACAGTCTTATTATTGGTGAATACCTCTTGTAGTATATTTTGATTTCTTGTTTATTATTTTTGGTTGGTGTTATATAGACTTTTGCTTTGCGTAACCACTATGAGGCTTACAAGGCCTGCTTTTGATTATAAAAAAAACTACTTTGAAATAAGCAACTTAGCATGATCATAAGGATAAGAAAAGAAACAAAGAACAAGGGGAAATACTAGTAAGAAAACACTTGTACTCCATTCCACTCCACGTTGAATTTTTGATGTCTCATTTTACATGCTTCTGTACTGATCATCTTTTAACACATTAGTGTAGTTATTTTTAATTGTTTTGTTTTTTAGTTTTTATACCACAGATATGATTTTTACACCATACTTTCAATAAGTAGAGCATTTCATTCGTTTGTATGATCATTCTTACTAGTGAGCTTTGTGTCTTCATTTGTTCTGTTCCCCTTCACTTTCTCTTCCTCCTCTTCTCTTTCTTTGTGGACTGGGGATCAAGACCAGGGTCTTCGTACGGAGCTACATTCTCAGCTCTTTTTTAAAAAGTTTTGATTTTGAGATAGGTTCTCGCTAAGTTGCTGTGTTGCCAGGCTGGACTTGACCTTGCAATCCTCCTGCCTCAACCTCCCAGAGAGCTGCTGGGATTATAGGCCTGGGCTGTGTTTATTTCTTGCGCATGAAAGTTTCACTTTGAAGAACTTCTTTTTACATTTCTTACAGAACAGGCCTGGCAAAGATATATTACCTCAGCTTTTGTTTATCTGGGACCATTTTTATCTCTCCTACCTTGCTAAAGTATGGCTCTGCTGAGTACCGTGTTCTCAGTTACTGTTTTTATTTTCCCCTTCATACCTTGAAAGACTCATGCGGCTCTCTTTCTGGCCTGCAGGGTTTCTGTTGGGGGCTTGTTTATGGAACATCTTGGGTAGACTTGGTTGAATTAAATTTCACTGGTGACATCTGGACTGCCTGTAGCTAGACATTTGTATCTTTCTCTAGGTTTGGGAAGTTTTCTGTTGTCATTTCTTTGAATAAGCTTCCTATCCCTATGGAATTCTTAAGCCTTGTACCCGAACAACCTGGATATTTCTCTTTTAAATACTGTTCTCTAAGCTTTCTTTGTTCCTCTTCATTTAAAAATTTTCCTTCCCAATTGTATATTTTCACATGGCCTATCCTTCTGCTTATTATTTTTCTTCTGTCTGACCCAGCCTGCTATTGATAACTTCCATTGTGTTCTTCATTTTACTGACTGTATTTGTCAGCTTTAGAATTTCTTTTTAATTTTTAAAAATGGTTTCCAGCTTTATTGCATTTTTCTGTTTGAGCACTGAAATATTTCTGTTTTTTTAAAGCTCATTGAATTCCTTTAAAACAGATGTTCTAAATTTTTTACCTCAGAATTCCTCCATGGTATTTATTCTCTGGCCAGATGCTGACACTTTATTAGATGTGGTCAAGATTTACTCAAAGCTCTTGATACTGTTGGCATGAGACATTATCTGGGCATTAGAAGATTGGATATTTATTTCAGTTTTCCTAACTTTGACTAAGCACAATGCTTATTCCCTTTGAGATTCTGTCATTTCCACTATTTCAGAACTGTATGGTATCTAGGTCTGGATTTGTTGAGAGTCTGCTATTGGCATGCTGTTATTGTTTCAATACTAGAGAGCAATCCAAGCCCAACCCAATGTTGGTATGTTGTCCAGAAAGAACCAGGAGAATACTTAGAAAGAGTAGTCTGATGGTTTATCCTCATAAGCCTTACTTTGGAATACAGCAGGCTTAGAAGATTGACCTACATTTGCCAGCCTATTGTGGGCCTCTGCTCATCTCCCATAGAGTAACCATGGATAGACCATCCTCAGGGCCCCAGTCACACCTGTTGCCACTAATTTCACCAAACTTTATCACACCCTGTGCCCACAGCCTGCTAAGACCAGCACTAGGTCCAAAGGTCATACTGCTATGGGCTGCCTATTGTTGAGATGTACTCCTCGCCAAGACCACTGCCATTAGCTGCAGGTGATAGAAGATAGAAATCTGACAGATTGAAGTCATCTGAAGCTCTTCCAGAGGTAGGGCACGAGTGACACAGCAACTCTTCCTTTGCTGCCTTCTCAATGCATCTTTTTATTTTTCTTATACTAGTAGTAGGGACTATGGTTTCTCACATGATCTTCTCAGTTTTCATGAAGGTAGTTTGGTAAATGTATAGCTATGTAACTAGATGTGTTTGTGGGAGACCATCACCACTAAAAGACTTTACTCAGCTACCATCTTGTTTTGATTATTATTACTTTTTTTTTTAAGCCATGAGCCACTATGTTAACAAGGCTGGCATTGAACTTTTGATCCTCTTGCCTCAGCTGCCTGAGCAGCTAGGATTAGACATATGAGTCACCATGCCTGGTAAGATTCTGATTCAAAGGAGAGATGTTTGATTGGCTTGGCTTGGGTATCACACTCAGGTCTTGGATGATGGTGGCAAAGAACTTCTTGATGTCCCCACAGATGTATTCCACAGGCCCAAGTAGGGTTTATCAGGCAGTCTTTACTGAAAGGATACACACAGGAACATTCTGGGCATTTCCTGATGGCTAATGTCAAGGCTAAATATCTGTGCATCTGTTTTCTACAAGGAGTTGGGGATATAGTTCATAGAAAAGAAAAGGCTACCTGAGAATAGAGGAGTACATGGAAGAATACGGAGCTGTGAATGTTTAGAAGTTTGGAGGAAGGGCCCTGCAAAGTGAAACCTAGACCTGTGAGAAGGGATGGCTCTGCAGCCATACTGTTGCCTTAGGAGCTCGAAGGGGGCTGGTAGTACCCAGACCTTTGAGGATGGGGCCCTGGTTGGTCTCTAGGGGACACAATAATGCTGGCTCTGGACAAATGCCCACTGAAATCAACGGCACTACTGAACAACCTATTGTTGACACCAGATGAAGATGTATTGTTAGGATGGTGACTAAAGGAACAGTCAGGTCATCTTTCTTTGGTGTACCCACCTGACAAAACCTGAGCTCTGAGGTGTGTGGAGGCTGAGGGTGATAAAGAGCTGACGATTGTGGAGGCCCAGCCTTAGGATCACAGCGCAGAGTATAAAAGAGTATGATTAGTGTTGAGAAACAAAAAATTACGAGCCAGCCACCCCAGTGCCAACTCAGCAGTCACGAGCACCTTCATCCTTCCAAGGAAAACAACTTCAGGCATCTACCCAACAAATCCAACCACACTCACAAGACTGAAGATGTTACCAGCCTCTCCCTAAGAGGAGGGAATACAAAATCTCAATAGTCTTCGTATTTATCTCTGGAAGGCAGTCACAGTGTTTGTTTTTGAGCTACCATAGTTAATTTTGTTGGAATACTCTATTACTGGAAGGCTATGTTCTTTTATATAAAGTAAGGAAAAGAGAAGAAATGTGAATTGGTATTTTTGTAAGATGTGAATTGATATTTCCATGAGGTGTGAGTAAAGGCCAACCCATGTGCCAAATCCAAATTCAAAGAATAAAGTTTTATTAGAGCACAGCTATATCTATTAATTTACATCGAGTCTGGCTGACTTGAGGCTACAATGGCAGAGTGGAATTGTTGGAACAAGACTATCTGGTCTGCAAAGCCTGAAATATTTATCTGGCTCTTTATTTAAAAAAAAAAAATCTACTCTTTCTTTCAGTGCACACACACACACCCACACACACACGCACGCACACAACACACACACACACACACACACCACACACACACAGTAACTGGTATATTCAAATATTCTCTGTTCTCAATTAGGTCCTCAGCTATTCAGTATTCTTTACTTGAATGAGGCAACCCAAGTATTCATTCTTGAATGCATCTCAGAGCAAATTCAGAAGTGCCCGAATCCTCAGTGGTTGCTTTTCCTGGGTTCTTGGATATTTCCATTAATTTTATTGGTGATGGAAGTACTACATGACATCCCAGATCCCCTGTCTTTGAGACACGGACTACCTGCCTTTCATTTTACGGGAATGGCACAATTTGCTCCTGGTAATTAGGATCATCTACTCTAGCCACCTGTGATTTCAGGGATGTGAAGAACCCAGAATGAGCATATGGTAGCCTACTTTTCATGTTAAATAGAGGAATTGCTACATCTTTGAAAGGAAGCATTCTTCTCTGAAGAATAAGAGTTTTAAGCCAGTTAAGCTCACCAGTGTGGGGACAAGAAGCAAAAATCCTGCAAGAAAATGTACAAGGTGGATTAGCAGGTGGAGTCGCTCTCACATGGACTCTTGATACCTGGACCTACAGATTAAGGCTGTGAAGCAGAAGGCTTGAAATGTTGGTGACTGATTCTAAACATATACTATAATCCATAAGACAAAATCCCATGCTTTTAGCATACCCTCTTTTAATTGGTACTGTAACCTAGTTTCAATGGGCCATCCCACCCTGATTTTTAGGCCTGCTGCTTCTGAGCAATGGGGAATATAGTTAGATGGACAGACATCTGACACATAGTGACTTCTATATAACATGGACCAAAAGGCATTTGGAGCAGTGACAGATCAGGCCTTCTGCTAATCTGGGGCATGCACTGTATCCTCAGGCAATAAAGGAGGCCTGTGCAGGCAGGTAGCCGTGGGATGCTATTGTCAGTCTCTGTTCGCTCTGGGTGTTCCTTATGGTTCTTGCATTTCTTTCTTCTTTCTCTCTCTCCTTCATTTTTTTATGAAACCTGTTCTGTCATGGAAACTTTCCCCCTTGACATCCCATTGCTGCTGTCAAAGCGTTCTCTGCGTGGAAAGAGCTCTTTTTGGGAATCTGGGAGGCTTCTGAGCCACAGAGATTTCTTTCTGGTAACAGCATCAGCAATAGCTTTCTAGGTTCCTCTGGGCTCCATGGTAACTGCATCCCCATTGGCATAATTTTCCATGGCCACATAACCAGAGTAGGAATCGTGGGCCTGGGGAATGAGTCATTTCTTTTTCTTGAGCACAGCTGCTATGTCAAGATAAGGCTGGTCTAACGCACCTGGGCACCAGGGCCTGTTTCAGGTGAGCATCAGCTGCATGGCCAGTGCCCATCCCAACCCCTTTCAACACATAATGCAATCTACTTTACATGAATTAAATCGAATTTTATTTTGGTCATTTCTGTTGAAGCTGTACTTGGTGAGAGTAATACCAGGACATGTTTAGAAAAAAACAACATCAGATTCGGACTGTCCCCAAACAACTGTCACATAGGCTCCTAGAAAGGAGCAAATAAGTAAGATCCTGGATAAGTTCAAATGGTGAAAATTATTGATTTGTAAGTCAAAATACATGTAAGTGTGCATACACTTTTTAGTCTAAGTTTCCCAGTATGTTGTTTGTCCTTGGACTTTTCTATAAAGGAGTTCTAAATTTTTATTTGAGGCTAGTTCTCCCCCTCCCCCATTTTATTGGTATGTATAAGCACAAAATTTAAGGTTTACAATGAAGTTGAGCATTTGGTGCACATATGTATCTTGTCAAGGTGACAAAGGCTTTCCTGCTCTCTTTCGGTCCCTCCCCCTCCCCTCCCCTCCCTCCCTCCTCCCCCAACCTCCCTGTTTCACTTTGTTTTTCATTTTAAGTTCCATAAGAGTTGTGATCTGGGTTTCTCATATCAGAGAGACCATTCGATGTTTCACCTTCTGCTTCTGACTCACTTCACTAAGCATGATGTTCTCAAGTTTCTTCCATTTGCCTGTAAAAGCCTCCATGCTGTTAGACTTTATAGATGCATAGTATTCCGTTGCGTATAAATACCACAGTTTGTGTATCCACTGGTCTGTTGATGGGTATTTTGGCAACTTCCATATTTTAGCTATTGTTAGTCGTGCTGCTATGAACATGGGTATACATATATTTCTGTTATGTGTTGTTTTGACCTCTTTTGGAAATATTCCCAGGAGGGGTGTTGCTGGATTGAAGGGGATATTTATTTCTAGCCTGAGGTTAGTTCTTTTTCAAAGGAAGCATTTTATATTACCCAATTAATATTTCTCCTATTTAAAAAATTCTTTTGTCATTATGCTATAGAATTGGAGCAAAGCTGGAGGCTATTAAATATGCTATTTATAACCCTGGGCTTCAGCTTGCTGCATTTCCGTTTCCTCATCTGTAAGACAAAATGAGTAGATGACACTATTGTTGGGCCTTTTTAATTTTAAAACTGTGATATGAAATGAAACCAAATAATACAATTTTATAAAATGTGACTGCTATAGTTTAGATCTGGAAATACATGTCCCAAAAGCCACATATATTGGATGTAGTGCGATACCTATGGAACTGTGTGTTGTTGGGAGGTGGGACCTGGCTGGAAGGGGGTGATGCCTGGGGCTTGACCTGGAGGGATTGTGTCAACATGTGGAGATTGGGGGTCACCCTGGGCAGAGTTTTCAGGTGTTTGTTGTGGGCCAGGGAGTAAGAAAGGGGCACCTCCCTGGGTGGGGCAGCCTAATTTGCAGCCCTAACTAAGTAAAAGAAGGAAGAAGAAACATCATTGCAGCTTCTTACTGGGAAAGCTCCAGCCTTGCTGGAGTCTCCAGAGACTGGCTTGCTCCTGCTTCCCTTGGCTTTCTGTCTGCAATGCAGTGGGCAGCTCTCCAGCCTCTGCCAAGTACTTCTATCGTTGCCAGCTGCCTATGAATGGACAGTGTGAGACCTTCTGGAAAATGTGAACTAACTAAATCTTTCCTCCCTTAAATCGTGGTATTTTGTCCCAGCAATGAATACATAACGAAGACGGTAACTAATCAAATAAGATAAAAGCTAAACTTACTAAAGACAGTAATGACTTTCACATTTAAATTCAAACTCTTTTGAACCTCAGTGCTCTAGATAAGGCAACAATCAACTCATACAAAATAAATACAGTATATCTGATCTTGTTTTTATTTCTCAAGGGAATTGACAAAAGACTTCTCCAGTATTTACAGGAAATAGAGAAATTCAACTAGAGGCCGGCGGCCAGAGAAACATGGTTGGTTACTATAATATCCATTAGCCTGTTCACATGACTCTGCAGGCATCATGAAAGATTTTGTCTGTCTGCCTCTCTATCTTGTCCTGCTGGATCAGAATGTTTAACAAACAGTGACTTCCTGTCTCTAACAGCCTAACTGGAAACACAGAAGACAGAACAGAGCCTGAGAAAGGTAAGGAGGGAATAAAAGAGAAAAATGAAGGAATTAGATGGAGGTGCCCTGTAGTTTTATGTGTGTATTGGGATCTAGTCCAACACCCGCCTTAGGAACTCAGACTCTGGATCGGGAAGCAGAGACTGGCACGAGAAGAGGGCAGCTCATTTATTTGTTGCCTTAAGCTACTTGTTCATGTTGGTACATGGTGCCAGGGAAACCAGACACATAGAGTAAAGCAAGAGGTACAAGGAGTAACTTGACTGGATTCTGGTCATGAGTTTCTGTTGATTATGACAAACAGGGTCTAGAAGATGCCCTCACGGGCTAGGAGCAGTTCAGCAGTTAAAGTGCTTGCTGAGCACACTCAAGACCCTGAGCTTGATTCCCCATCACCACACGAAAATTAACTGAGTGTGGTGGTGAACACCTGTAATCCCAGCTCTCAGGAGCCTGAGTCAGAAGGATTGTCATGAATTGGAGACCAGCCTGGGCTACATAGAGAGTTCAGGACCAGCCTGGTCTATAGACCAAGATCCTGTCTCAAGAGAAACCAACCAACCAACCAACTAACCCACCAAACAAACAAAAAACAAAAACAAACGTTGTAAAGGACCAGGGTCTGGCCAAGGGCCTGACTGGGGAATGGGTTCTAACTCTGAGCATGGCTTAACAATTTAGAGGTGACAGTCAGGCCCCATGCCTTCTGATTACAAACAGAGAAGTTGCACAGGGCTCTCTGCTGCGAGAGACTCTGTGCTTGAAGCTTAATGTTCTGAGCTCACGATCTTGAAGTTTTCAATATTTTTGTCTGTTTTATGTTTTTTTTATTTTTATTTTTTTTATCTGAGACAGGGTTTTACTCTATACACCAAGCTGGTCCTGAACTCACTATGGAGCCAGGATGGTTTTGAACTCACAGCAATCCTCCTGCCTCAGCCTCCCGAGTGCTGGAATTACAGGTGTGTGCCGGGATTGCAGGTGTGTGCCAGGCAAGCACTTTAGCCTCTAAGCCATTCCTCCAGGTCCTGTCTATTTTGTTTTATGAGTGAAAGTGTACAGGACAGTGAAATTAACTGAACAATTTGTTTCTCAGATGTGTTCAATTGAAGAATTTGCTCTGAATAATAAAACTAAAAGTCAAAACATATTAACTAGCAGAAAGGTGTTCTGATACATGTAATACAGATGAATTGAAAACATCATTTCCAAATTGGTTGTACCATATAAATCTGGCCAAATATGTGTCAAATATATCACAACAAATCTTCTCATAGTTTTATACTTGTTATTTTTGTTCTAATAGGACTTGATGTTTTGGGTCTGCACACGAAGGGGCAACGTGAGTTGCCATCTGGGTTATTAGGCTTAACAACCAAGAAGAGATTGAATGTTGTTATATGCAGCAAAGAATCAACTGAAGAATTTAACCTGCAGGCACGGACTGTCCAATTGAACTTGACCATGGAGCTTGAGGTGGCAGTAGTGGTGGTCGTTGAAACCTCTGCTTATGAGCAATACACCTCTCATTCTCTCCTGCCTCTCATATGCTCAGCTGCACCCCCACCCCCACCTCAGCCTCTCCCAGTGACCACTGGCACCCTGCGCACTCTCCTGGCTGGGTCCTAGGTGTGGTTCCTGGAAAGGGTGGGGCCTGGCGTGCTCATGTCACACTTACACGTGGGCTGACTTGTGGGGCTGGGTCTCACGCATCCTGTATTTTCAAACTTGAGGGACTGCAACATCAGATAGTAAATAAAAAACAAGAAGAATCCCCTCCCCTCGAAGAGAAAGAAAAGGAAAAGAAAAAAGAGACCCTACGTAGTAATTGCCCTGAGCTCCACGAAATACAGCTCACGATTGGTAGACATTGCCTGTCCGACGAGAGACGGTGAGGCTGACCTCAGAGCCCAGGAACAAGCAGTGCAAATATAGCGGCTGGAGCCGGGCAATGCGATTGCGGGTTTGAAAGGCAGAGGATATAAAGAAAAGGAGGGAAGCTGAGGCCAGAGGGAAGCGCGGGTGGGCATCTTAAATCCACCTTGCGTGGCGACTGGTGTTTCAGGCTTGTGTTATGTGTCTGTGAGAGTTCATTTGATTTGAAGAGCCAAAAACGAGGCCGGAAACCACTGACTAGGCACTATGTGAGTCCTTGAGAAGTGAAATAAAGACAGTAACACGTTTCGTGGACCCTGAAAGAGTTTGCAGAGGACTGGGTTTTTCTGTTAGCCCTCCTATGTGATGGAACGACTCGCCCCATGAAAATTCAGTTATCGGGCATGCCATGTGAATATAATTTTTGAAAAATTCTACATACCTAAAATAATGTGGAGGGAATAAGAATGGGGATCCAGGCCAAAAGCGATTGACATGACGTAAGTCGTGGGGCTCCTCTGCTTTTCACACGTACTGGGAGTAGTGGAGCAGGAGAAAGGGCAGTGTCCTCCAGAAGCTGCGTGACACAATCAGGGTCATGAACTCAACTCAGTCTGATAAACCTTATTTCAGTGAGTGCGATCTCCGGCAGGTCAGCAAAATACCCACAGAAAATCAGGACACTCGCTGGCATTTCTCAAATTGTTCCCAGTCCCTGTAAATCTGATATACCCCCAAAGTAGCTGCTTAAAGAGCAAAGAAGGACGTGGGATAAGGTAGTGGGTAAACTGCCCGAGGCATTTTCTTGAGACTTACATCCTTCCCTGTGTATGTGGGACTTCTCTTCTCTATAAAGTACCATAGATTCTAGCCCAAGTGACTTGCCTAAAGCTCGGAGGACGCATCCAGCCAACAGCAACATCCTCTCTTGTGCTATAGAATCCAATTCCATGGTGGTGGCACGTGCCATTGAGTTTGGCAAGGCATTATTTTGATTTCTAAAACTGAGTAGCCTCTTCAGCTCCGGGTTTCTGTGCATTTAAATCTTTCTTCAACAAAAAATGAATTAGTACTTTCTGTAAAATGTATGACAAATGCTGTGATTGTATAGGTTAGGATAAATCAAAGTACTGGAAAATACATTGTAATAAGTATCACTTTGTCCTTAATTTAAATGGTAAACATGGGCATCTCTTTAGAGGCATATATTGAAAGTTAAACTTAGTAGTTATGCTCAGCCTGTTGGTCAATTTTAATTTGCCTCAACTAAACACAGATGGTTAAGCATCATGTGGTCTCTCTTATATGACAGACACAAAATGTAAGTAATGAAGAGAGCAAATAACAGAGACTAGGAAACGGGAGGTAGGCTCTTGGGGAGGGAGGAGGCTCTGGGGAGGGAGGAGGGGAGGCAAGGAGAGGAAGCGAATGATTCGGATATGACTTGTATGGGCTCCAGTTCCCCAAGTTGAATGTAATTATTACTGGATCACAAATACACACTAATAAAAAGAATAACTTGGGGGGGGCACAAAAGAAAGAAAGAAGAAAAAAATTTCTCTGAATAGCTTTTCCATTTCATGCTATTTCTAGCTGGTGGCGATAACTCTCCTTCTATTATATTAAGTATTCTGCCTATGATGAATGTGGCAGTTGCCCTCCGGGGCATTAAAATACACGTGAGTGTTGCCAGCTTCTGTCAGGTGTTAGGCTAATCAAATGCGTGTCGCTCTGCTTTTTACTTAAGACAGCAAACTTTGTTAAATCAGACAGACTTCTTGCTCCATCTAGTCCATTTAACCAGTAAGGTAGTATTGGAAACTTTCAATAAAAAGATTACTTTTCCTTTTCAAGCCTACATCTCAGTAAGTAGTTCCTTCTAAATACTTCCATGATAGCTTCAAATACAAAGTAGAAAATTGGATCCGAACTGGTTTTAATCTTGAGACATCCAGAAACACACCGGCGCAGAGAACTGACACCGTACAAGTGGTCGTGGTGATTGCCTCTGTTGCCTTCTAATTTGCACACACCTCTCACTGGAAAAAACAAGAGTTGAATTTTGCCTATTCATATATATATTTAAATTGAGCCAGGACAAGTGGTGCATGACGTTTCTACACAGGTGTCTTATGCCACCCCCAAACCCCACCAGCGTGGTGCTGGGGAATCGAACCTAGGGCACCACACTTGCCAAGTAAGTGCTCTTAATCACTGAGCTACACCTCCAGTCCCATGCTTATGGTTTTCTTTTGGTATCTATCTATCTACTGATTGATCCATAGATAGATATAGATATAGAATAAGTAGAACAGATTATTCTTTAAAAATTTTTTAGAATAGGTAAAACAGGTCGTTTTTTGCTTTAAAAATAAGTGAAACAGATCTTTATTTGGAAACAACAAGGGACAGAGGGGTGAAAGCTCCTGTTATCGGGAGGAGGGGTCCCAAGTAGGTTGCCCTCTTTTGTCTATGTGTTTGACATGTGGGTCCAACTGAATTTTTGGTGCTTCTTGATGTAGTTACACTCAAAGCATTTTCTCTCCCAACCAACTCACTTAATGAGTGATATTAAGCCCCCCAGTTTGACTCCAGCAGGTTCAAGCCTCACCTCAGGGGAGACACCACCATTCATAAACTCGGCAGGTTTCTCTTACAAACAACTCTGCTTCCAACAAGTCTACTTTTTTTTTCTCATTCTCTTTGCAAAAAACTTTAATCAAAGGAAATGAAATTCAAAGCAAAATCAAGGACACCTTGACTGAAACAAGATTGGGATAATAGCTTCCAGTCTGGAGCTACTTTCTCAGCAGAGCGTCTTTTCTGTGTCTGGTGTGTCACTTTTCTGTCATTGCAGATTAGCACCGGAGCAGAATATTCTCTCCCCCTTCAAGACATACGGGGGTTTCTGTTAATGTAACCTGGTCAATGAGGAAGTGTTTGCCCTAAGTTGAGGAAGTAGCTCACGTGGATGACACTTGAAAATGTCGCTGCGACTTACCATTTGTTCTACTCTTGTTCCAATGATTTTAACATAGTCTTCATTGCTTCCTTATTTACGTTTGAGCTCCTGTAATAGCAAGTATTGTCTCATCACTAGGCTGTATATTCCATTAGGGCAGGACCAGGTTGTCTATGTCTGCAACAGCTGACGTGTGAGATGGTCAGTTCTTTGTTTCAGTTTGGCTAGGCTGTAGCACCAAGTTATTAAACCAAACACTAAACTAAAGCTTGTTATGAAGGTATTTCATTAATGTGGTCAACATATACAAGCAATTGACTTTATAATCTAGCATGCGTGATTATATGATTTAATACCAGATCTAAAGTTTCCCTGAAATAGGAATTCTCCTTTTAGGCTGTGGTTTCATTTCCCATGTACATATATCATTCATATGTGTGTGTGTGTGTGGCTGAAGCTTTATTTCCTATGTACACATATTATTCATATATGTGTGTATATGTGCCCATACACATATATCCTACTGGTCCTATTTCTCTGGTAGAACTCTGGCTAATATACCATGCAATAAACATTTACTGAATGAGTAAATAAAATGCAAATATCAAAGAAACAAGCCTTGGGGAGCTTGCACCCTAAGAGCTTTTACCCTCCCACTTTAGTGTGTTTTTCCCTCCACTAAAACCTCAATATTCCTTTAACATAAGTTTTATTACTTGCTTATCTTCTAAGGCCTTGACTTTAACTTCACTGTGTGGATTTCTAGATCAAAATCTGAGCTCTTTTTCTTATCACATAGTAAGTACTAGTGAAAAAATGTGGTCTGTGGTAGCAAAAAGATGTGAGTGTAAAGCAAGCTTTACTATTTACTACGTATGTAACCTTGGATACATTTTGCTATTTTTCTGAGCTTCAACTTCTTTATCTGTAAAATATAAGTGCCTTACAGCATTTATTTAGTGTCTTAGTGACTTTCTTGTTGCTGGGACAGAATACCCTACAACTTTATGGAGGAAAGAGGTATTGTAGCTCACAGTTTCAGAAGATCAGAGTCCACTCACAGGTGGGTGGCCAGAAATGGTGGAACAGGGCTGGAGCCGGAGCCACAGCTCTTCATGGCATGGCAGAGCTGAGCCAAGTCTCAGAGGAAGGGTGGAACCAGCACACACTCCTCTAGGTCAAGCCCCATGCATCCTCCCCTTCCACCAGATCCCATCACCCAACAATACACAGCATCTATAGATATACAAGGCTTTTGGGGGGACACTGGAAACCCAAACCACAACATTTGCAACAGCTTGAAGAACTTACAAGGGACAAACAAGATAATATAGCTCAAGTTGTTAACTGATGCTTGAAAGGGATTAATTGCCAAGGAAATGAAATATTTTTGTATTATTCCCTTCATTCTATTCAACATGAAGCCTCTGTTCTGGTCTTGCTGGTCACCTCATAGGTCCAGAGAGTCATCCCAATCCCATATTCTCTCACAAGTGCCTTTTTTCCTTTCTGTTTTCTCTTTACTTCTTCCTATTTCCTCCCATGTTTTTAAGACTGAACTAAAAACTACACTGAACATGTCAGTTCTCATTGACTCAAACTATTACCCTGTGAGCAACATTTGATCCATATTGAAAATTTGGCACACTCCCCAGGAGATGGAGTAGTTGTACTTTTCTGAGGAAGTTCTTAGAACTGAAAAGTGAAAAAGCAAACAATCCATTTATTGTATCAACAAAATGCATGAAGGTAATTTCACCAAAAAAGGAACAGCAAATAAACACCTGGAAACATACTCAGCATCATTAGCCATTAGGGAAATGCAAATTAAAATCACAGTGAATCACTGCTAAGGGCTTGCGGGAGGGAGGAATGAGTAGGCAGAACACAGGAGATTTGTATTTTAAAGATTTTCTTTTCTTTTTAGAGCAGTTGTAGATCCACAGAAAAATTAAGAGGAAGGTAAAGATATCCCATAGGCTCTCTTTCCCCACCCCCCCCCCATGCCCCTATTACCAACATCTTACATATAAAGGATTTTCGGAGGAGTGAAACTACCCTGTTGAATATTACAGTGGTGGGTACATGTCATTGTAATTTGTTTAACCCATTATGAGTGGACACCAAACTACAGACTTTGGGTTATAGCGATGTAGTTAGGCTCATCAATTATAATATGTCCCACTGTGGTGGGACTGTTGGTAATGGCGAAGGTTTTGCATCTATAGGAACAGGAAGCACATGGGGCGTCTCATACTCAATTTTGCTGTGAAACTAAAACTTCTCTAAAAAGTATATAATACATAATGAGATGCAATACATTTATTAGAGTGGCTAAAATAAAAAGTAACAACATCAACTTCCGGTTGTGGAAAGCTGAGTCACTCATATATCGTTGGTGGGAACATAAGAGTATATCTCTTTTGGAAAACAGTTGGTAGTTTCTAAAACCTAAATCTGCGATCACCATAGAACCCAGTTTTCTAGATATTTATCATAGAGGAATGAAAAATATTCAAACATACATGCAAAATACTTGTACATGAACATTTATAGCAACTTTATTTGTAGAAATAACCCAAAGCTGGAAACAATGCAAATATGTTCTTTAGCAGGTGAAGGGATAAACAGATTGTGATACATCACACCCTGGAATACGGTCAGTAACAGAAAGAATGCAAAGTCATTGATGCACATAACAGGCTGCAAAAGAGAATTGTGCTAAGTGACACAAAGCCAAACACAAGATGTTATACACTACATTTCCACTGAAATGGAATATTACAGAAATGGAGAATAGGTTCGTGATTACAGGGATTCGGGGGGTGGGTTATCAGGAGGAAAGTAAGTTTGTCTACAAAAAGAGAACTTGAGGGATTCTTATGCTCATGGAAACAACGGGAAGTTTTCTATATTTTGACTCTGTCAATGTCAATATCCCAGTTTTGATATTCTACGGTACTACAGTTTGGTAAGAGGTTACTTACCACTGGGAGAAAACTAGATACAGGAATGCTTTTTACAATTGCACATAAATCTGTAATTATTTCAAAATCAAAAGTTTACTTTTAAAAAGATCTCATATAGTCTCTTATATTTCTTGTGTTTATTTTAAGTGAAATATCTTGTCTCCCCAACAGATTTGAAAGTATTCCAAAGCAGGCATTATTTCTGATCTTATCTCTGGTACGTGTTTGGCACACAGTAGACATCCAGACAGCATGTACTGAGTGAATAAGGTTGAATGAGTGCTTCTCTGTACCTAGGAGAGATAAATGTAAATTGTACGTGGCTTGAACACATTTGTTGAGCCAGATAGAATAAATCTGCCCTGTGTCTGTGCCACTTTTTTTTTTCTCAAGGATAAAATACAGCAACACAGAGCAAACACAATAACTGTGCCAGACAACTCCCTTCCAGTGGTCTCCCACCCCACTGGAATGTTAAAGGAAGAGGAAATGAGATAGGGTGAATATCTCAATAGAACTTTTCCTGCTTGGAGAAACAGAGGAGGAGCTTGTCACATAATAATAATGTGGGCAGAGTAGTTATGTAAACTCATTTTCTCACTTGGAGCAAGGACATTGGGACAGGAACTTCTGTGTTATCTCTTACTGTACCATCTCTGCAGCCCCCAGATGAAGTGATCATGAACCCGTGTGCTTCCCTAATATGGGATGAGAACCTTTAGGTCTAACTGAACTGGATAGAAGCCAGAAAAATTTCAGGATGTAATTAATAAAATTCTACTTTTGATTCAATCAGGTTTTTCTTTGTATAGTTATTTGTTATTGCTTTTTATATCTTCCTGCTTAGCAAGTTTTTAAATGTACATTTGTATTGAATTTTAATACTTGTGTATTAAGAATGACAACCCTGACTAGCCCCTGAAATATGTAATGGTCAATGAAAACCCAATAGAAATTCATGTAGATCTTGGCTAGCTCATTGGAAGACCAAATTAAAATATGTTGATGGATATTTATAGATCAAATATTAATTGGTCTTTAATTAAATACATTAGCAAAGACAAACAACACATGATTCCTTAGGACAGCTCACTGACAATGAGACAGACATATAAAAATAATTACAACACTATAATAGAAATTATAACCGGGGTATGTTCACAGCTTTATGGAAACACAGAGAGAAATTAACTCAACCTGTTTGTGGTATTAGTTTCTAAGAGTCATAAACTCCTGTGTTTTTCAAAAGATCTGAGTCTACTTTTCAGCTCCAAAATTGTCTCTTTACTTAACTATGACAAATTACAAGACATGTGGTTACAAAATTTACATTCTGAGGTTTCTAATACTTCTGCTGTGCCTGGCTGACCTGACTGAAGTCCGACTCTTCTGAAGCTCTGCCAAGCAGATCAGTGGTTAGAGTTAAAAGACCCCAGGCTTTGGAGCCAGACTTCTTTGGTTCAAATCCCATATCTACTACCTTTTCATTTTTTGGCCATTGCCAAGTCACTGAACCTCTCTGGATTCTAAATGGAAGAAATAATAATGTATCAATCTCTCATAAATTTGGTATATTACTCACCTCTTTGCATCCTTACTGTATTACTTTCAAACGTTTATATAACCTCTATCTGTATAACAATAATAAATAATAATATATTTGGCTATATAAAAATTATAATGCACAAGTGATTAAATCTGCATCTACTGTAGCAGAATATAAATTTTATGTTTCTCAAAAACTCATGCAACTTTTCATGACACCATGCAATTTTCAAGAAAAATATATACCTAAATACATATTTAACTAAGAACAAAATAAACTGGAATTTGAAGTGGGTAGGATCGTGGAAGAGTGTAGATAGTACCCTGAACTTGGGTGATTTAAGGAGTATTTTTTAAAAGCTCTGTTGACAAAGTGCTGGGATCTTTGGTGGTCCTGGCCGTATTTGGCCACTGACCATCCGGGATCAGCAAGGTCTGGAGGAAAGGGGTCTGGAGCGGCCATGGGCACAAGCAAGAGCATCCGGGAGACAGTATCAGAGTACAGCCTGTTCATTGTCTGCGGGGCTAGGCTTATAAGCAGTTGGAGGAAAGAGGGTCAGCCAGTGTTGTTGGGTGTGGTTCATTTTCTGGTTGGAGGAAGTTCGGGGTCTGAAAGTCACCTTTTCGGTATAGCAGGACTTTTGCAGCCTGATTGTGTGATTTTTGGTAAAAGGTCTTAGGCCAGGGAAACTTAAGTGGAGAAGCTGAAACCTGAGCTGTGGGCCGCCTGGGGTCTGGGACAGAAGGGAGTGACCCCACTCTCCTCGGTCTGGAGATGAGATTATGGGGGTTAGGGCTGCCTTCTACCTTCCATTATCACCAGTCCAGTCAGGGTCCTGCAACAGTGAAAGAAAGGGCTAAGGATATAGCTCAGCACTTCCTGTGTTTGATATGTTAATACTGCTGACAAAGAAAAAACAAGACCAAAACAAGGCCATCACCACTACTATTACCACCACCACCACCACCACCACCACCACCACCACCACCACCAAAAAACAGTTGAGTTAATTTAACGCGGTGTTTCCACCGCTTTTTGGTAAGAGCAAGATTCATATGCATATCTAAGCTGTGAATTACAAATTCTTTAAGTTTAGTGAATTAACATATGTCTTAGTTATGTATTCATTGCTGGGACAGAATATGCAGCATCCACAATTGAAGGGAGGAAAGATTATTTAAACTCACAGTTTCCGAAGGTCTCACACAGTCCATTGCTGAGCATCCAGCAGTGGTGGAAGCACATGTAGAGGTCTAGCTGAAGAAAAGCTCTTCACAGCATGACAGACCAAAGGCCAAGTGAAGAAAGAATAAGTTGATGTCTGGAGAGTAAGACTTGAAAGCCAGGGCTTTCCAAAGAAAGGCTGTAACCATGTTTCTTTTTCTTCTCTTTATGTAGTTCAAGCTGCCAATTCGGCAGCCCACACCCAGAGTTGGTGCCCCTCCCTCATTGCCTGCCCACAAGTCAATTGCACACACCTGAAAACTGCTCTGCGCTTTACTAATCTCAATGAGTTGACATAATCCATTCAGATTAAGCCCTAAGCATCTGCCCTTCAAGCCAGGCCCACCTTCCGACAGGACACAATTCCATAGGTATCCCACTACGTCCAAACACATGAGGCTTTGGGGGCCATTCCAGATCTAAACTATAGCAACATACAAGCCAGATGTTTGCTTACATTCAAAACTGGCACTGCACAATTTAAGAAAGAATGGAATGGTAAATGCTGAGTGCAGTCATGTATACTAAGTCCTGGCACTTGAAATGTTGATGCTGGAAGATCACGTGAGACAAGAGGTTCAAGACTGGTCTGAGCAATCATATTTCTTTTCATCTCCTGAACACAATATGAACATCACAACAGGAGGAGAGATGTAATTTGCCTCATAATTTCAGAGGATTCAGTCCTTGGTCAGCGAGGTCCAAGGCAAGAGCATCGTAATGGAAGCATATGGCAGCACAAAGTGCTTAAATCATGGTGGCTGGAAATCAGGGCAGAAGAACATTGCCAGAGAGGAAGGGACCAACAACCCTATCCAGTACCAAGGTCACACCTCCATGACTCACACAGACAGACCCAAAAATGTGCTTCACTAATCTGATAGGCATTTGTTAATCCAGTCAAGTTGACAATCATGATTAATGGCCACAGCAACATAGCAAGATCTTCGCTGAAAGATAAGAAAATAAGATAAAACTCATGCTGATAATTTAAAATTTTAATTTGTCCTTAGAATGACATTAGACAGAAAAGCAAAACCACAGGACAAGTTGGGAGAGAGACCACAGAAGAAAGGAAAATAATTTTATACGTTGGCATCTTCAATAGCAGTTTTCACTTTTCTTTGAAGAGTGTGGCATTTTGTACAGTAAATTATGTGGTTGATGCTAAACATGGTATACACTTACATATAGCATAAAATCTAACTATACATTAGCTATGATAAATACTAATTAGACATAGCAATGTCCCCCATAAATGGCCCTTTACTGAGAGGAGAAGAAAACACAATTGGCTAAGACAGCCTACTCTAGCCAAAGTGCATAGTTTAGTCAAATATCTGGATGTCTCGGTTACTTCTTTGTTGCAGGGATGGAATACCCACCATCCACAACCTTAGGGAGGAAAGATTTATTTTAGCCCACTGTTTTTGGAAAGTCAGAGTCCATTCATAGGTGGGTAGCTGGAAATAGTGGAACCATCGGGCAGGGCCAGAACTGGAGAAAAAATTCCTCACAATGTAGTTGAACAGAGCCAAGTGCTAGGAGGAAGGGTGGAGCTAGCACACACCCTTCCAGATCAAGCCTCAAACATCTGCCTCGTCCAGCTAAGCCCCACCTTCTAACAGCACCGGGCTCCTGCTACTTCTGAATACTTGAAGGTTTTTGGGAAACACTCTACATACCAATTATAGCACTGGAGATTTAAAAAAAAAAAAAAACCTTGCTCCTAAATCTAATGTCGGTACAAAAAAATACAGAGGGGCACCCATACCACTCCTCCTGCTCGCAGGGAAGTTCTACCTTCCACCTCACTTCTCAATTGTACTAACCCCAAGAAAGTTACTTTCTACTTTAAAAAAATAGAGGCAAGAACCAGGGTTGGTAATACTATGGAACCTGGAAGGAATTTGGTTCCCTGGGCCCTCCCTAAGCATTTCCTGTCCCCTCCTTCTCAAGCACAGGGAGTCACACTCCTCAAGAATGTCAGCTCTAATGTAGGTGTGGGGAAGGAGCAGATTAGTGGTTACTTCCTTACCTCAGTCTATTGTGTTAAGTTGCCCTGAGGTTGAGGTCAAGGAAGTGTCAGGCATCTAGGCCTCTTGGTAGGGTAAAGAATTTTGAGAACATGCTTTTTGAAATTTCCAAAGTATGAGGTCCTCTGGACTTGCCCTGTGGGCAGGGAAAAGGGAGAGACTGCCCTCAAGCCTATGCTGGATGTATTCTTGAATTTTGAAATTCAAGCACAGATCCATTGTCTCCAATAAATCTTAGGAGTTAATTCCTAGTTTATAAAGTTTATGGGATTTAAAGTTTGTTGAGGACACACAACCCTTAAACATGTGTCTTAACGGTATTAATTGCTCAACCTCATTAAGCCCTAGGGACTTGCACCTGTAGAAAGTGGATTCAGAAAGATACAGTCATCAAAAAAACAACCCTAACCCTGAGGAATAAGCCCAGGACCTTTGCACTGAGCTGCATACTTACCCGCTTTTGATTTTGAGACAGAGTCTAATTAACACACTAAGTTGACCATGCTAAACTTGCAATCCTCCCGCCTCAGCATCCCAAAGTGCTGGGGTTACAGCCACTGGGCCTGGCTAAGTTCTAGTAGATTTTAAGGGAAATCATTAGAAAGCAGAATTCAGGACCATGAAAATCAGCGAGGATAGGAGGCTCCTACCTTTACCCCAAAGGAGCAAAAGCCAAAGCAGATAGCAGGTTAACTAGAGATTGCGAAGACAAAGAGGCTTTGCTATGTCTGTCCAGCAAAAAAGAATATGTGTCATGACCCAGGGACTGTTGTGTTCTTTCCTTCCCTGAATGGGAATTGTCATTAAGGCTTTTTTGGTCTCTCTTTATTATACAATTTTATATAGAATTGTTTGAATTGGCTAAGCATAAAGAGTCACATTTGGAGGAAACTGGATATTACCCAGAGAACCTGAACTTGGAGCTGCTTGAAGTACACAGAAGACAACTGGGAGTTATTTCCTTTGGGAAACTTGTCAAGAAGTAGCTTGTTGATATCCATTGTCACTATCATGGAAAGCCATTTAGAGTCTACAGACGTCCTGGTCACAGGTGCTGATCCCTGAGCCTCTAAAGCTCTAATCACTATATGTTCTGCTCCTTCCTGAATTCTTAGTGTCCTATGCTTACCTGGGGAGAAGTTCCCTCCTACATCCTCAAGCCTCATGGAGTCCCTTATGAAACAGCTTCTTTGGTGTCTGCCTGCAGCCACTCTGTCTAGGACTCAAACTCAAGTCTTGAGACAATCAAATGGAACGTCACTGAGATTCTACTATGCTCCTTTACAAAATCTCTTTCCTTCTAGGATGTAGGAATCTGCTTGCTCTCAACCATCAAAACAAAGCAACCCCCATCCCCAAGGCAGGCCTGCCCTACAAGTTCATCAAACAAGCCAGATCCTGTCTGAAGCCCAGTTATGAGTCACTGTAGAAAACAGACTGATGTGAGCATTTCTGTAGTCCTGTATGGTCTTAGAGAAATAGGGCAGAAGATCAAGAGTACCTGCCATTTGTTTCTTAGAGTAATCCATTGGAACAGGGCAGAGAGAGTAGGAATAATCATTAGTGTGAAAGTATCAAGTATAACAGGACAACAAAATTTTAAAAAATCTCAATTCAGGCCAAAAAGTTGAGAACAATACTTGGCAATTACCTTCATATTCTGAAGATATATACGACTATCTCTGTAGGACTTGCTAAAAGATGACCCCAAACTAGCTCTGCTACTTTTTCTAGGTTTAGTAAAGAGTTAAGCATGAAGACTTCCTGAAGGTCTAGGAGGCATTCTGTGGTGTGGACTCTACCCTCGGAGTGGGAGAGGGAGGAGGGTATTCCCTTTTCTCATCTATGCCAGAGAGAGAGAGAGAGAGAGAGAGAGAGAGAGAGAGAGAGAGAGAGAGAGAGAGAGAGAGAGAGAGAGAGTTCTGTAAACTTGGATTAGTGATTGGTAAATTTATGTAAGATTTTAACTCAAGATTTTCACGAGTTTGCCTACAAATTTCTAAAGTATGAGGTCCTCTGGATGTGCTCTGAAGCAGGTAATGTGAGAGAATGCAGTCAAGGTTGTGCTGGAATAATCCCCTCAAGAGAAGGTGAGACCATTGGAGAGATTATATCAACTTGAGGCAATCAAGAACCACCCCTGGATTAGGGTTTGGGAACCACGCCTAGACTGGGAATTGAGAACCAGCCTGGATGAGGGAAGAACACCCACCCAGATGTGGGAGGCCCAACTGGAACTCCAATGATATAGAAGGAAGGAAGGAAGAAGAAAGATCGTTACACCTTCTTCCTCTGGGAAAGCTCTCACCTTTGCAATTGTCTACTGACACCGACTTGCTACACGCCGCAGATACTCATCACAGATTTGCTCCAGTCTCGACTTGTGCCTATCTGCCCATTGCTGATCTTCAGTCACTGATCTTCAGTTTCCGGTCTTTGCTGTTGTGAGATCTGTAGCAGACTCACCGGCTGTCCTGCAGTCCTGGATGGGTGTTCTACTTTGTGGCTGAGTAGCCATCGGACACTCCAGCTATTGCACGTGCAGGCCGCCCTCTTGGACTGTCTCTATTCTCGGATTTGTAAGCCTTTTGAATAGATTTTTTGTTATAATTTCTGTAAGTTCTGCCTTTTGAAAGAGCCCAAACTAATACAGGAGGTCAATCCTCAGGGCTAATGAGGCTAGGATGGTCTTTCTCCCTCAAAGAGCCCGAGCAGCCATTCTACCAGAAACAAATTCTGGAAGGTGGGAGTAAGCATCTATCTGGGGAGCAAATTGCCCATATAAAAGCATATATAGTCATGGATATATCTGAGAGTGGAATTCCCAAAGCTCCCCTAAAAGAGAAAGTCAGTTGTATTTAGTTTTCCCATATCTATCTATCTATCTATCTATCTATCTATCTATCTATCTATCTATACATATATATGATACACAATGTTTACACTGAACTTGAGAGTATTTTGTGCACATATATGTCACATCAAAATTACTGTCCCTTCCCATCCCTCTTAACTCCCACTATCCCCCTATGTCCCTGTTTGGTTCTGTAGAGTGACTGTATTCTGGGTTTCTCGTATTGGAGAAACCATGCAATATTTAACCTTCTGCATCTGACTCACTTCACTGAGCATGTTGGTCTCAAGTTGCACTCATTTACCTACAAAAGTCTCGAATTTATTTGTCTTTATGGAATAGTAGTACTCCATTATGTACATATATCACAATTTTTGTATTCATTGTTCTGTTTATGGATATTTTGCCATCTTCCATGCTTTAGCTATTGTTAGTTGTTAATTAGTTGCTGTAAACATGGATACACATGTGTCTCTGTTATGTGTTGCTGTTAACTCTTTTGTAAAGATACTCAGCAGTGGTATCTCTGGATCAATTGAAATATTTATTTTCACCCTTTTGGGGAATTTCCACACTGCCCTGCATAGTGGTTGTACCAGTTCACAATCCCACCAGCACTGTAAGAGAGTTCCTTTTTCCCAACAGCCCCAGTTGATTCCCTTTGGAAAACGTGTCAGGAACCAGCTTGTTGATATCCATTGTCATTGTCACAGAAAATCACTTGGAGTCTACAGATGTGCTGGCCAAAGGTGCTATCTGTGAGCCCCCAAGCTATAATTGCCAGTATGAATGCTGTTTGAGTTCTTGATATATGCCATTCTCTCTGGGGTAAGATGATACCTTACCAGACATCAAGTTATGTTACAAAACAACAGTTATAAAAACTGTATGGTACTGGCACAGAAACAGACAAGTTGACCAACAGAACAGAAATGAGGATGCAGAGACAAACTCGCATACCCTCAGCTAGCTAATCTTTAATAAAAGAGCCAAAAACATACACTGGAAAAAGGATAGCCGCTTCAATAAATGGTTCTGGCAGAATTGGTCATCCACAAGCAGAAGAATGAATCTAGACACACACCTGTCACTGTGGATCAAAATCAAATCAAAGTGGATCAAAGGCCTAAATATTAAAACTGAAACACTGTACCTTCTGGAAGACAAATTAGGCAAAAATCTAAAAGGTATAGGCATAGGCAAGGACTTTCTCAAAAAGACACCTAATGCAAGAAGAAATAGTCCCCAGAATCAACAATTGGGATTATATCAGATTAAAAAGTTTCTGTACAGCAAAGAAAATTATCAAGAGTGAAGAGAGAACTGGTAGAATGGGAAAAAAGTCTTTATCACCTGTACCTCTGACAGAAGGCTAGTAACCAGAATATACAAGGAACTGAGGAAAAATAGACCTTTCAGATTCAAAGACCTGATTTAAACAATGGGCAACTACAATGAACAGGCAGTTCTCAGATGCAGAATTTCAAACGGCTAGTAATACACGAAAGGGTGTTCGATATCCTTCACCATTAGAGAAATGCAAATTAAGGAAAGTCAGTTTCGATGCATCTGTAACATAGGGGTCTATAACAGCCCCAAAGGGTCAGACCGATTTTTTTCTCTGGCCTGATTTCTCTCTGCCACCTTTACCAACCCCAGAGAAACCAAGGGTGCACAGTGAAGGGAAGGAGGAAGGTGATGGGGAGCTGAGTGAGAAGTTCTGAGGACAGATGTGCACTATTCTCCCACCTCACTGCTGGGCTGTGTGTTGTGGCAGAGAGAAGCTGGAGAGAGCTAAGTATTTGTTTGTTTTTTTTTTTTTTTATCACAGTGGACTTGTTAATATTGTGCCCCAAAAGAACCTTCTAGAATTCAATATCTGGATACCTATGGGATTTTCTGAAGCTGTCATCCAGGGGCAGAGAAGGGAGATCCAGCAGAAGATACATAAAAGTCAAGGAGGGAGAAGAAGATGAAAGTGCTTCCTGACTGGATTCCACAGAGTCTAGGTCATCCAGCAAACCTGCTCTGGGATCCCAGGGGGAGACTGGAAGGATAAGTAGTTAACATGTATGGATTTGAAGGAATGCCACATTGAAGAACGATCAAATTGATGCTTCCAAAGCTATACGTATTTCACTATTAACATTACAGCATTGGACCAGGAGGCAGCAAATGTGTCTTTCTTGAGAAACAAAATTATTTTCCCACCCAGAGAATTATTTTTTGAGGAGGGATAAAATGATGAATGATTTGCTTTTTATGGTTAATGCTCTATCATAACCATTTCCCATGCTATTTCATAGTCTTTTGAGTGCAGTGTTTAATAGCTATTCCCTATAGAAAGATACATAGGTTACCGACAGTTTCTTTCACGTGTATGTAATAAAACCTATAGATGGAACTTCTTCAATTGTCTTAAAGCTTTTTTATTTTGCTGCGTTCAGGGATGTAGGCATGCCATCCCAGCAACAGGAGAGACTGAGGCAGAAGAATCCCAAGTTGGAGCCCAGTCTGGGCCCTTCAGCAAGTTAGCAAGTACTGTGGCTTGGATCTGAAATGTCCCCCGATCATCTCATGTATTTGGATGTTATGGATTGTCTATGGATCCATGTGCTGTTGGGAGATTGGGGCCTTGCCTGGAGGGTGGATTATGGGTATGTAGATTGGGTTACAGGTGTGCAGTGGGGGAATACCACACCCAACAGGAGTGGAACACTGAGAGCGAGCCCAGAATGGGCAGATCACTGGGAGGGAACATGGAAGTGTGTATATGCTACCACCTTCCTCTGAGAGGAATTTGGCCTTGACGGGACTTGGCTTCCTGTTTGTAATATCTTGAGGAGCTGACTCCACCTCTGCCTCTGCCAGGTTCTACCACTGCTGCTGACACCGCTGAGTGGACTGTGACCTTCTGAAACCATGAGCTAAAATAAACCTTTCCTCCCCTAAATTCGTGGATGTCAGTATTGAGTCACAGCAACAAAAAAATAACTAAGACAGTGAGACTCTGTTTCAAACAAACAATAAAAAAAGGGACTGGAGGTATATTCAGAGCAAAGACCCTGGTTCTAATCTCAATACCTCAAGAACAAATGAAAGAAAGAATGAATGAAGAGTATTTATTTTAATTGTATTACAAGACCAACAGAATTTTTTAAAGTCTTCAGATTATTTCCTTTTGTATTTGCAGTAATTTAGTATAATCGGTATTTATTAGTTATAACATTTTTTGAGACACTTAACTTGAAATAATTTTTGCTTTATTAATTTTAGGGCCTATTGTTAAAAAAGACAATTTTTGTTCACTTATGATCACTTTTTTAAAAAATAAAGAGTTTATCAATTAATAACTTTTCCCATGAAGACTAGCTTCTGGTTTTAGCAATGAATTATTTTGCATTAAATAACATGTTAATTGTTTAAACATTGTTATTTCATTTTCTCCTTATTTCTATTTTATATGTGTCATAGTAACAGTGAATGGTAATTAAAATTATTTTTAATCAGAATTTCTCACAATATTGTCTTCAGTATGTGAGATTTTATTATAACATGTATATATCAGCAGGTTTAGTTTTTGAGTTCATGGTGATTTAAATTTATTGGCTAGATAGTTCTATAGAACTGTATATATTTGTATGTTGAATATTTTATAGTTTGAGTTTATAGTTACCACTTATTAAAGTTCTCTTATATTTAATATTAAAATATTAAATAAATCATGGGTGGATGTAGTATTTCTTAGAACAATTTGCTTGTTAATATGCCTTTATAGGGCAAATAAGGTTCATTGTCAGAGAAGAACAGCAGAAATAATAAACAATGTTTTATTTAACTCAATGATGTACTAATATTAAACAGAGTCCAAGCATAAGGTTGGTATTTAAGAAGTTGTATTTAGGTTCATTATTTTTAATGAACACAGGATAACCTGGAGGATAGTATCATAATTTGAGGATTTAATTTGACTTTTTGGCAAAATGGCTTTCAGCAAAGAAAGCGAGGCTCTTTTCTCAGTTGCCTTTGGCAATAAAACTAGCAGTGACTGATCCTCATGACCTCATTCTGGAATTTGGCTTGAGTGACCAGTTTTAATCAACCTGAAAATAATGTCTCTTTGTCTGTTGGAAAACAAATGGCGACAGATTGGCTCTTTCTGCTATAACCATAGCTCAACTGACTAGCTTTGCCCATGAAATTCTTAGAAAAGTGTGGAATACAATTTGAAGAGTTAGCTGTGTGTGAAAATCTTAATGAACTCAGTCACCTTGTAATTTAATGGTCAAGAAGCAGCTGTCTGAACAGATTAGCCATTAAATCTCAGATGTGGGGGTTGTTTGACCTTAATTTGCATATTTTAAAAACCGATTTTTTTTTTTTTCCCCCAGAAGGTAATCTGCTCTCTGAGTTGAGCAAGGGGTCTGAATACCACCTTAGTTCTGGCAGATCGTAATGCTGCAAAGCTGGCTGGTCGATCACCAGTACTAACGCCAAATGGACTCTGCTTGTCTTCTCTTTTTAATAGCTTTATTAAATTAAAAGTGCTTTCTATGATTAGTGTTATCTCACTGGCCCCTTCTGTTTTCTGAGATGCTAAATCAACATTCACTTGTAAAGATCAGGAAGACCTGAGGTGGGTAATTAAGTCATTTATGTTGTTCTTGATACTTATTTCTGAACACAGGATGGTGGTGCTGAGATTCAGAAAACTGCAAATGAAATAGCAGGCACTGACGCAGTGTTGTAGAAGGAAATGCCGAGAACGGCATGTGAACAGTGGCAGTGATGACTAGTGGGCTTCCCATCACCAAGGCAGGATCCTGCTCAGGATACCCACGATGCTTCCGGGGAGAAAGAGATGAGGCAGTGTTCTGACCAATGAGGTATTTACAGGAAGATGTGTGTGATTTCTGGGTTGTGCCACCACGGGAACAAATATAACCTCCCTTATCTGTCTACCTTTCTCCTCAGCTGCAGTCTTGCTTTGTGAAGTCAGCTGTGCCCTAGAGATGGTTGAGTGACAACACAGAGGGGCCTGAGTCCCTCTCAGAGACCCATTACCCCAGTGCTGCAATGTTCAGACTGTTGCAGGGAAACACAACAGTCACAGTTGTTTTGCGTCTTTGTCTTAATAGCAGAAGCAACTTCTCGGTTAATGTAGTATGTAACAGCATGGTAAGGGGGGTTAAAATCCTAAAAGCATTGAAATTCAGAATTTAGAGATCATTACTCAGGCAAATTCAAAACCAACCAAAACTATATCTCAGGGTGAACTGACCTCATCTGTACACACTGTCTCTTTAATTCAGTCTCTTTTCTAAGACCTTGACTCCAGAATCACTGGAAGCAGCCACACACCACATATGTATTCCTGCCTGCTACAGCTTAGTGAAGCATCCCTCTCACCTGGCCCAGAGAAGGTGATCCTGCCTGTCAGTCCTGCCTCAGCGTGTGCAGGCTCTTAGACTTATTACCAAATGCTGGTTAATTGTGAAAGTAGGAAGGCATGGATATAAGAAGTCCTGAAAGAAAAAACATTTAGGGATAGAATGGAGAGAAAGTGCCTTTGGAGAGGGTGAGCACAGAACCATTCTTGTCATTGTGTACAGCACACTTTGGGGACCCATTCTGGAAGGAGTTGGAGATTTGTTATGTTCGTATCATCTCTTGGCAGATGTTAGTGGAAAGTAAAGAGCCCCTTTTCCTAATTTGTACAAAGTTGCAGTCTGGGTTAGGTGAGTGCAATACTTTGGTTGGGGCTGAAGATCAAGCTAGCTCAGTGGTTAAAGTGCTTGCCTCACACGTGCAAGGCCCTGGGTTTGATTCCCCAATATCAAATGAAAACGAGCTGCATAGGGTGATGTACACTTGTAATCTCAGCACTCAGGAGGCTGAGGCAGGAGGATCGAGTTCAAACAGTGAATGTCGGACCAGCCTACACTGCAGAACGAGACCCTGTTAAAGAAAAAAAGTGAGAGACCTCCTGGAGGTAGAGAGAGAATGTAGCATTATCCAGGGAAAGGAGATAATACCTTCTTCTTGGTAAAAACTAGTGAGGATTTGCAGTGTCAGGAGGGCCCGAGGCGTAGCTAGTGAGGACACCTATTTAGGAAGGATCCAGAATTTTCAGTCTTTCTTAAGAAGTCCTAACTACTCAAAATGGTGGTGGTGGAGTACAGTGGGAAAGGTTTCCAGTATCATTTTCCAAACTTAAAAAAGCTTGCTTTGTGTTAAAAGTATTTTAAGAGTAGCTATCTCATATTTCAGATATTTCCAAAAATGGAGGGGGAAAAGGAGAAAGAAGTGATAATACTTTAAGAATCTGCTGAGTTCCTAAACATTATGTAATGATCCACGTCGGATTTTATAAATGGCTCTTCAGGTCAAATTTGACTTTGCAGTCATGTTTTGTTTTGTTGTTGTATTATTTTAAAAATTGACATTAGTTGTTAATGCTTTACAAGAAAGTTTCACAATAATATTCAGTTCCAGGCCTTTATTTTTGACAAATATGGCAGAACTGAGGTTACGTTTTCTGATGAAAGTGCAGCACCTTCTGTGCGGTTTTGCCTTCTGAGGTTTCAGTTACCAACGGTCAACTCAACTCTGAAAACATTAAGAGGAAAATTCCAAAGGTTAATAACTCATAAGTTTTAAATTGCTCAGCATTCCAAGCAACATGAGGAATCTTGCACCAGTTGCTGTCCTGCCTGAGAAGTGAGCCATCCCCTTGTCCAACGTAGCTGTGGTGCCTGTTGGTCACTTAGCAGCCACCCCTTTTATCAGTTCAGCGGTCTCTGTCGCTCAGTGCTTGTGCTCAAGTAACCTTCATCCTACTTGTTAATGAAGTCACAGTGCAAGAGTGTAATGACGCCGGCAATGTGGATACACCAAAGCAAAGCCACGCGGGGCTTGCTTTATGTGAAAATGTAAAAGCCCAATAAGATGCTTTAGAGAGGGAGGGAGAGAGAGGAGGAAAGGGCAAGAGAACAAGAGACACTACATTCATCTTTCTTTTATTACAGAATATTGTCATAATTATTCTATCATTACTGTTAGTCCAGTAACATGCCTGATGCATGTCAAAATTTGTCATAGGAGTGTACATAAAGTTTAAAGTTTGGCACTATCCTCAGTTTCAGGCATCTCCTGGGAATCTTGGAGATTTATCCCCCGTGTATGCAGGTGAAATTCTAGAGACAGGGCCTCTGAAGAAAGGTGGTTTCTGGCCTGGACCTCTATGTTGCCTACCTGCTTTCTATAGAGATTTGATTTTGCTGCCCCAGCTAGATTTGAAACAGAGGCTCTTGTGCCCGCCCCTCACCCCTACCTACCCCTGTGTTTTGTTAGTAAATTATGTGCTTCATAAATATTCATTGAGGAATAAATGAATTAATCTTGCCTGAGGTTCACCACAGCCTGGCATCAATAATCATCCTTAGGCTAGAATAAGTCACAGACCAGGTCTTTGATCACTTGCTGGACTTTTTTCCCAGCCAGGTGACAGGTGAAGAGCTGTAGACAGCTGTCAGGACGCCATCTCTGGGGAAGAGGCTTCTATAGTCATTTCTGATGAGTTTGCTGAACCTGGTCGTGCTCTTTATTTTTATTAAAACCTTTGTTTTCCCATTGCCACCACCTGGTGTTTAGGGCCTGGAAGAAGTGATTTCTGGGCCTATGACCTTCTGCACATGCGTCCTTATAAAGCTGCTTTCAATGCTTTGATCAAGAAAAGACGACTTGTTCCTGGTGCCCTAATTTTGCTTATCAGCTTTTCAATAATTGTGTGATTTCAGTTATTTCCTCGGGAAACTGCTGGATTTCAGATGAAACACTTAAGTGTTTTATCTGCAAAATATAAACAAAGAGTCCCGAGTGCTCTCATTTCATTTCTGAATCATTGAAAAGAAAGGACTCTGGAAGGAAAATTGGGTAGGAGCTATAAAAAAGGGAGAAGTTGAGGTTGTTAGGGGTATTAGCAGAAGAAATGGGATGGGATGCTAAGAATACTCTAAGCTTGAATTACGCAGGCATGGAGGAATTTAAGTTAAAATATAAAAAAATTCTCTAAAAACTAAAAAAAAAAAAATCCTTCAACTCATGCCTTTGAGGAGAAACCTTACTAACTCTGGTTTAATGTTTTCCAGCAATTCTGCCTTGCCCAATTGTGATTCTGCCCCTTTTTGTGAAAGATGGAACAGAGAAGCAATCTCCCTATGGTTCTGAAGGCTGGCTGGTGCTTCTTCAGTGAGCCAGAAAGAATTTTAAAATCCTCCCAGAAGGATACAGCATATCAATTTAAAAATTTAGTTGCCAAGATGTTTATGTCTCCAAGTGCTGTACCTAGGTTTTAAGGTAATCGATAACTGTTCCCCCAAGACAATCCGTGAAGCAAGGAGCATTTCCTGTATTTACCCTGAATGTGTGTTTCTGAGTCCCTTTCGAAGCCCAACACTTACGGGAGAAGAGACATGTCGTCCTTGTGCTGGGATCATGCATGAAGCGTGCTTGGCGTTACCTGTGGAAACAAGCAGAAGAAAGACGGTTGGAAGGCACACTCACCACACTAAATTGTAGGGTTTTTGAGGGCAGAGAAAGTTTACCTACATCATTTATTCCATTTATTTCCTTATTCACCATTAATCATAAAGCATTTATTAATTTATATTTAGAAAAATGTGATAGGAATAAAATTACAAAATTGGAGAAAAATGTTACCTGACATATAAAAACATTCAGAATTTGTTAGTTATCGAGTTTATTAGGAAATAAGCCAGGTGTGGAAGCACACGCCAGTAATGCCAGCATCCAGGGAGGGGCTGAGGCAGGAAGATCAAAAGTTAGAGCCCAGTCTGGGCAATTTAGCAACATAAGATCTTGTCTCAAAATAAATTAATTTTTAAAAATATTAAGAATCGTAGTTCAGTGCAAACGTTCTGGGTTCAATTCTCTGTGCTTCAAAGAAAGAAAGAAAGAAAGAAAGAAAGAAAGAAAGAAAGAAGCATCACAAAGAGCATCCAAATTAACAAGAGAAATAGGAGGGGAAAATTCTGATAGAAAGTTAAGCAAAAGAGTGAGACTCTGTCTCAAAGAAAGAAATAAACAAAAAGAGAGAGACTTCTGGGTTAAGATGGCAGCTGAGTAACAGAGCTGCACAATGTCTCCTTGTGGAGTCATTTTTTAAAAAAAGTTGAGAATTTAGTCAAAAACTGCCTGTTCAGTGTAGCTAGGACAGGGAGGAGCACCCCAACAATTGAAAAGAGGCCAGGGAAAGACCAGAAATCCCGAAGACACATCTAAAGCAGAGGGAAAAAACAGTAACCTAAAAAGCCACCCCAGGCCGGCTGCAAACGGCTGGGAGCCGCAGGCATCTGCAGTCAGAGGAAAGCCCATCTGAGGGAGCTAGGACAGGAAGCAGGGCCCCAACAAATGACGGGAGACCAGAGGAAGGTCAGAAATCCTGAAGACACATTGGAAGTGGAGAAAAACAGCGGCCAACTGGCTGCGGCCATGAGCTGCACTCCGCAGACCACAGACAAAGAAAAGCACAGAGGCCAGAACCCCAGAACCTCAGATTGAGGTAAGCACGAATCTGGGAGAAGAGGGAGTTGTCAGTAGCTGGTAGGCCAGGCCTCTGCAAAATGAACCTGCAGGTGGTGCATACCACAGGCACAATGAAGCTCCCCCTAGAAACGGCCTCCTAGAGCCCAGAACAGAGGCAGTGCTCAGCCGCCATAACAGACAGTGGTGTAAACAGGAGCCATTTTTTTAAAAAAAGATCCCGAGATAGAGCTGATTAGAGTAAAAAAAAAAAAAAAAAAAAAAAAAAAAAAAAAAAAAAAAAAAAAAAAAAAAAAACTCAGAAGAGCACATCAGAGTTTTTGGGATCACTCTTAACAGTGCCTAGGAAAAAACTGGCACAAGAGACAGTTGTGGAGAGGAGAGAAAGGCTGCAGACCTCTGAGTAGCTGGGTGTAGTGGGAGCACCTCGGAGGGTGGAGAGCCTTGTTCTCAGGGGAGGGAAGCCAGGACAGGATGGAGAGCTTTGCTGAGGGGGCTGGGATAACCAAGATACCTCAGAGGCCACCAGGCTGTTAGGTCCTCCTTTGCTATCTACTCCCTGCACAGAATAAGGAGGAATTTAGCCCCCCCGCCCCCAACCCTCATACTCATTCAAGGAAACTTCTCAGGTAGGCCTTTAACGTGAAGTCCCTCAACAGAAGCATGTGAAGAAGATAAGGCACCAGGACACCCGCAGAGATGCCCGAGACCCCAGAAACTAATGTCATGGGCCCTGAAATAGTAGAACTTATAGGGAAGGAAGTCAAAAAGCAAACAAATGAGTTGAACAACCAATTCAAACAAGATATTCTCAAAGCACTGATCAGCAGGCTTAAAGAGGAACTTACCAATCAAATAGTGGTCCTAATGGAGACAAAGCTCACTGAGCATATAGAAGCCACAAATAAAAGGTTGGCTGAGGTATATAAGGAAATGCAAAATGTGAAGGAGCATTTTAATAGGGAAGTAGAAAATTTGAAAAGAAATCTAGATGAAATTCAGGATATAAAAATATATGTGATAGCAGGGGAAGATGACTCACATATTGTGAAGACAGAATTCCGGACCTTAAAGACAAGGCTGAGGAAACAAATGCTATAATTAGGCACAACTCCAAAATTAGAAAGGAGCAAAGAGGCTGGATATACCAGCTGATGAATGATTCAAAGGGAACCAATCTCAGAATTATAGGTATGGGAGAAAGAGCGGAAGACAGCACTGAAGGTATAAGGAATTTATTCACTGAGTTAGTGCAAGAAAACTTCCCTAACCTAGAAAAAAATTAATTTCAGGCACAAGAAGCTTATAGAACACTAAATAACCTTAACCAACAATGAGACTTGCCACGACATACTGTAATCAAAACCTCAGAAATACAACATAAAGAGAGGATATTAAAAGCAACAAGAGAAAAACACATTTTTCTACCAAGGCAAACCCATTCATATTACCACAGATTTCTCAATGCAAATTTTAAAGGCTAGGAGAGCCTGGAGCAAGATCTTTCAAGCTTTAAAAGATAGCAAGTGCCAACCCAGGTTGTTGTATCCAGAAAAATTATCCCTGAATATTAAAGAAGAAGTAAAAATTTTTTCATGACTAAGAATCTCTAAAGAAATTTGTGACCACTATTGCAGAAAATCCTTGAAGTAATCTTTGAGAGAAGGGAGACAAGCAGCACCAAAAAACATGAAGGAAAGTAAAGACCTAAAGAGGAAGTGTAACAAAAAAAATAGATTGATATTTGAATCATTTGATTGGTATCCTTCTAAAACAGTACCAGCTTTCTCACAAAGTCTGTAGATCTTTACCCATAACTATTATTTTAATAGTATATAAGTTTGCAAAGCATAATAATTAAATTCAGCATAGGGAATTGGTATATACAATCTTTAAAAATATGTATGCATGAAGTTAGGGATGGATAGGTAGATAAAATGATAAACCAAATCTGGCAATATGTTAGTAATTAGTGAAATGTGAGTAAATAATTTATGAAAGCTAAAAAATCTGAAATATCTAAGCATGCCACTCTATTGCTGTAAGTGTAGTGTGCTGATTTGATATAGATTTAATTTCATTTAATGTAGCAATTTGATATAGACTTAAGCTCTTCTAAGGTAGCATGTTTTTTGAACACACATTTGCCTTCAAGTACTCAGCTATGGAATATGAAATTTAACTTCTTTTTATTTCCTCACATTTTCTAGTCTTATGAATTTCATTGCTACAGTTCTCTTCTCATGTGGACTGGTGGGTGAGGCCATGTTAAAGAATCTCAGCAAAGATATAGTAAGATACAGGAAAAAAAAAGAACTTTTGGCCAATCACCCCAATCAAGGGCTCTGCTGGACCCAGAGAAGAGGGATCAAGGTATGGCCACTGCAGTGCATTCTAGGGGTGGGAAACTGAGCTAGTAAGTGATGATTTGAGTGGTGAAATGAGTCAGACACAGAAGATTAAATATGTTAAAAATCACATGGTTTCTCTGATTTGGGAAACTCAGAGCACAGGCATTCTATAGAACAAAATGGGTGTGACAGTGGGAGTTACGGGCATGGGGAGTCTATGGAAGGGCCAAAAATGGGGAGGGGAAGGGATCCCAATATTGATGTGATATGTATGTTCACAAAATACTCAAATGTATTGTAAACACTATGTATTACATATATATTAATAAAAATGGAAAAAACTATAAAACAGAAAATTAAGCAAAAATCATAAATAGAAATTTTATAGAAAAGACATCTTAACTTTCAACCTCACTGGAGAAAGAAAGAAAATGTTTATTCAAACGATGTGATATTATGGTTCACACATCAGATCAGCAAAATTAGAGCAGGTTAATGAGGACTGAGAGAAGTGCTTAGCAGACTGGCATAGCTGTGGGAAAAGAAGTGGTAGCAGCTATTAAAAATAAAACTACACATATCCTCTCAATGCATGTCGTGCTTTTTGATTGAAATTCAGAGATACAGGAGGTTTATTGGGAAATTTATCTTATCTCCCAAAGACTTGGTCTGTGTGATGGAAACTGGTTAGTAGCAGGTAAGTAGCGGAGAGAATGTTACTATGATGGGCCAGTTGATCAGAAGATGGCAGAAATTTTTGTCCTACAGTCTCATTTTGGTGGGACACTGGCTTAGGGGCAGTTTATATAAAGCTTAGGTGACTGCAGACCAGGTGCCTTCTTACAGATGGAGGGTGGCCAAGTGATACACATCTGATCCTAATCATCTACTCACAAGGTGGGTTTCTACTTGGCAAATTTCAAGAACAAAGATCATTGTTTCCTTGGGCCATTCTTGTTTCTGAGTAGACTGATCATGGGCCTGACATTACCCAATGAGCAGGCTGGAGAGGGTAGCTGTCCAGAGGCCTCTTGCTGACCGTCAGGCTCAAAATCAGGAAAGAAGACATACCTCACCTGGTGATGGCAGAAGGGGCTTAGGAAGTTAAATAGGGGGTGTGATCTGGTCTCAAGGACAGGATTCAGGTGCATGTTGTGAGAATGGTGGATAGGAAATTTTTGTATGCAGAGGAATCCGCATCCACAGGGAGCGGAGTGGTCAGAATTAGAGCATGATAAAGATCAGATTTAGGAGCCAGTAGTGGCACATGCCTTTAATCCCAACACTGAGAGGCTGAGGCAGGCAGATGGCAAATTCGAGCCTGGCCTGGGCAAGGAGACCCTGTTTCAAAACAAGAAGTCAAAAACGGGTGGGAATGTATCTGAGTGTTACAGAGCTCACTGTGCTTCATTCAGACCCAGTAGTACACCACACACACACACACACACACACACACACACACACACACACACACACACACAAATACACACACTCACACCAAATTTAGTGCTTGCAATGGTTGTTCTAGCTGCTGAGCAGAGAGGATAGTGGATAGTCACAGGGCTAGAGGTGGGGGACGAGGTCCCTGGTTATAACAAGTCCAGAGGCAGGAAGATGGGGGCCTGACATTGGGCTGGCAGGCCTGAGAGGAGGAGACACTATCAAGACAATCAGGAGGGAAAGTCAACAGGTCACCTAAATGAATACTCATGACTGGCACGGCCAATCTATTGGGAAGCAGAAGGATGATTCCAAACCCCTGAGAATGGGCTGGTGAGATCCAGGATACAAGGTTGATCGAGTTGTGAAACAGCTCAAATTCATGCTGAGTTCTTCCTCTTACCTCCTTGGTCATTAGGTCCCAGGGCCCTCAAATCTCTCAGAATTCCCAGAACTCTACTAGAGTCTCTAGCACGCTGGTCATCCTCCAGCGGTCCTGCGGGCTGATGAAGTTTTCTCCCTTCCAGGATGCGAGCAAGCTGTGAGCCACTGAAGGCAAGGATTGTCCTGCTGGCTATTGCCTGTCTCACTCTCCAGCACGATGGTTGGCACATGGCAGGTGCCAAGTAAGTGTTTGCTTATTGGACACTTCCATCTATTGTTAAGATAATTAGCTAGAGCACACCAAAATACACCGCGTGTGATTTTCCTCTAGTGAGCTGCTAACCCACAGGAACAAATTAGTGAAGGTGAAACTTCTAGGAGGTAAGAGCTTTTAGAAAAATCATCTTCCAGGCCTGTCAAATCACGTAGTATACCGAATCATCCAGCTAAGCTACATTAACTGGCAGTGGCAGGAAAAAATCTTGAGTGCCATATTTGGTTACGAGAATCTGATGAAATAAATTAGCTACACAAAGTGTTTATAAGAGCATAAAGTAGAGGGAGAATGGATGATGGAGGGGTAGGAGGGAGGGAAGGAGAGGGGAGGGAGGGAGTGTGAAGTCGAAGCGAAGTGCGTGTGCGTGGACTACGGGGATGCAGATGGTTTATAGTTCCTTTTTACATAAAACCCCAACCCTAATCAGAAATAAGACTCTGACTCAAATCAGAATAGGGAGTTATCTATGACCTGTGTAATCAGACGGAATGGCGACAATCTTTCTACCATGCTTAGATGGGAAGGCCGCCAGCACTGATGACTGTGTTAGTCCCTGGCTGACCCATGTGCTTGGAGGGAAAGGCCACTGGCAAAAACAGTGAGGTCATAAAACAGAGTTTTAGGCCATCTCCTTGAATCTGCTGAATGGGTTGAAGACACCGATAAGGAACTATAAACTCTCACAAAATCACATGAATTTTGATGAAACTTGATTTAAAAATATTTACTATATGCAATCACTTCTGTAAAGTCCCCCGATCATTCCTTTCTAAGTATGTATTCTTGCTTTCCTTAGATTATGAAAATTCTGCTGTTAGAAATAAATTCATTCCACTCATGAGATGGTTCCACAAGTCCTCCTGAGAGTACAGTAATTGCAACTCTGATCCAGACTCCGTACAGCTTTTTGTAGTGCTGGCCGTGACACTGAACCCATTTCTCAGGTATAATCCAATTAGTTTTGTATATTGCAAGTACATACTAATAAAAATAATAACTGAGGAAACAAGAGCATAAAGTAGGACAGAAATTCAAGTTTTCCTGCCTTATGAAACATGTCATTATGTGAAGTAGTAGAACTCAAATACATTTGAAGGCTTTCATTCAGTTATATTAATTCATGATATTTAAATATGTTAAGTTTACACATCAAGGGCTCCTTAGCTTAGTCTACACTTCAGGATTTCCTACTGTAGATGCCCTAGACTTTTCACAACCCGAGCAGACTGTGGGATAATGAGTTACCTATCTAATTTTGCTGATTGCTTCTTTTCCTCACCCCTTTGCACGTCTGGACTTTCAGGGCAGTGACCCCTCTCAAATTTTGGAGTTCAGAGGTCTGTCCTGCTGTCCTCTATAAGCTAAAGACTTCATTTGGTTCATAGTAGGGAACTCAGCAAATGTCTGATGATTTCGATCAGAATACTCTGAGGGAAAGGGGAAAATTGATTTGGTTGAAAGGAAACAGTATCTAGAGATAGGAGGCAGATTTTCAAAAGTTATAGATTTATTACTGGTCCCTGGAGAGTCTAGGCTCTTGCCTGGAAGCCCCCAACTTTTACAGACCTTGTCTACATTAGGTACTCAGAAACAGGGATTCTTTGATGGTCAGTAACTATCACAATGCCCTAGTGGCAACAATTACTTACTGTTTCCTCTTCAAGTAGAATACCAAGTGTTTGGTGTATTTTAACTCTCATTCTCATGGCAGCCCAGGAAGAGGAATTATTGTTTAATCATGGAGATAAGATTACAAAGCTTAGCTGACTTGTTCAAGGTCACTGGACTAATAAATGATGAAGTCTTCAGCTCTCTAACATCCAAGCTGTGTCATAAGGAGTTGCTGTGTGCTTCCTTCCTCCCACACCACCCCATGTATGGATCTGTGTGCCAGGCTGGGCCAATGTGGTTTCATTTTCTCATTTTCCTGCTGCAGAGCTAAGGCCACCTAAGTGAATCATTTATAGTAGGGTGTGCTAAATTCTGATAAAGGAATGCAGAAAGGGTGAATACTTGAGTCCTTTTGGGGCCTGGAGTGGAACAGTCTTCTCAGAGGAAGGGATCCATCATGAATAATGTTGAAAATAGTGGGGATGTTACAGGTGCAGAAGGGACAAAATTCTTGCTTGGGTCCCTGAAAAGTTATTTAACCTCTTTGAATCTCCTTTTACTTGTTCAAAATGAGTAATAACTTGTATTCGGAGATCTGATGAAAAGCACACAGGAGAACGTGGGTAAAGCCTCACTTCTAAGTGACAGCAGTGATGCATGGTGTTCTGGGATGGCTGTTCTCATCAGGACAGAAGGTAGCTGGGTCTGTCATGATTGCAGGGGTGACCATTCTCCTGATGATTGGGGTTGGGATGGTTTATGACTGTCATCATCACGGAGGGTCGGGTGGCTGGTCTCATCATGACTGGGGTGCAGCTTGGGTATAGCCTCTGAGACATGTCAGGCTGGTGAAGGGGCTGTTGAGTAACTCAATGAGAGAAGAACTATGAGGTCTGAATGCAGGCAAGAGCTTTGGGGAAGAATAGATGGGAGAGACTTGAGAGAAATTTCTAAGGTTGTGGTGAAACAGAGTTGGGGTTGTTTGGGTAGCTTATGAATTAAGGGAGAGGGAGGAACTTTCCTCCATGTTTCTGGCTACTGATGGAGTGGGGAGGCAGGACGTGGAAGAATGGACTTTAACATACACATTATCCAGAGTCTGCAAATTCCTAGAGTCCAGTGGAGCCAGGAGAGACTTAGACCGGATCACCAGGAATTAACATAGTGACTACAGGAGGGGACTCAGCCTGACCACTAGGGTGGGGGTGGGGAGGGGGGAGAAATGGTGCTGAGGACCTCTAACCCCTAACTTCATGTCTTAATATCTGGGGCCCTGATGAAATCCGAGAATGCTACCCCAAATTAATTAGAACAGCATTGCTTCCTTAGTTTTTAAACATCTTTTAGTCTCAGGTGGATTTTAAGGAATCTTGGAAAGTTTTCAGAGAATCAATAGCATCTGAACTTTCCTGTTGCAGGGACCATACTGACACCCACAGCTTAAAGGAGGACAGGTTTTGGTTGTTGCTTTCTCGTGGTTTTAGAAGTTTCAGTTCGTGTCTCATTGGCTCAGAGGCAGAAATGGCAGCGGAGAAGAGCCTGAGGGAGGAGACAGCCGCAGAGAGCAAGGAAGAGTCCCAGTAAGAGCTACACCCTCCAAAGACACGCCTCAGGGATGCTCCTCCTCCGGCGGGCACCACCCTAACAGCACACTAGCTGTGAAGCCAGTGAGGGATTGAGCCATAACATATAGCTTTTAGGTGAAAGAGCCTGTTAAATATTTGTAGTATTTAAGGGAATGAAGCCTACTAGAATAAACAAGCAGCTTGTTCCCATATAGACATATAATGTAATAATTAATTTAAACTGTGACTATAATTCAGAAAACATAAAAAATAACTAAGTTCATACATGCGTATGTGTTTAACATCTGGGCGTTAATGTTTTTGAAAATTAATTTTTTAAACTGACATCAAGTTGCATATATTTGCCATATAATAGTGTTTCATGTTCTTTAGATAATTGGAATACTTAAGGAAACAAAATGTGTAAGTGCAATGTTTAAAGTTATTTTTGTTAAATGTTATATACTAATATATTAAAAGCTTTCTTAACAGTGAGCATTAAAATTTGTTAGCTTTCACAAACAGTGGACAATGGAATACTATGCACCTATAAAGTCTGACAGCTTGGAGGCTTTTGTAAGCAAATAAAGGAAACTTGAAACCATCATGCTCAGTGAAGTGAGTCAGAAGCAGAAGATGAAATATCGAATGGTCTCTCTGATATGAGAAACCCTGATCCCAGATCATAATTATCTCACAGAACTTAAAGTGAAAAATAAAGGGAACGGGGGGCGGGGTTGGGTTGTGGGGGTGGGTAGGGGGTGGATTGAAAGGAAAGTGGGGAAGGTCTTGTTACCTTGACTAGACATGTATGTGGACAAAATGCCCCAAACCAATGTAAACCTTAAATTATGCACTTATACATATCAATAAAATGAGGAAAAAATTTGTTAGCTTTGAGAGTAGAATAAGATTTGTAAATGAACTGACAGCTTAACAAAGACTTAGAATCTCCATTTTTAACTCCAGTGTATCACTTGTTATTAAAAAAAATCCAAATCCAAAAAACAAATGTCCTAAATAATTTCTGTCCACAAAACCCAATCAAAGACATAAAAAACCACATTCATATGCTCTGTGCCCAAAATAAAGAGAACATTATGTTTCCCAAATGGTAGTATATATTTCAGTACTGCATTCACACACACACACACACACACACACACACACGCACGCACACACACACACGCACGCACACACACACACGCACGCACACACACGCACGCACACACACACATATACATACATACACACATATATACACATATATCATTATCTAAAAAAAAGCATGTTTTTAGCATTTCCATGTGCATTATTCCAGCTTAAGAGAAGAAACCGCAGGCCAGCCCTGCACACTGGTGTGGGTGGGCTCCTCTGCAAGCTGTTTCCAGCGCTTCTGGCGTGCAGTTACCCATATATAGAACAAAGGGATTTTGCTTCGTGAAGCCTAATTGCCTGCTGAATAAATAAACAAATAAATAGATGAAGCACTGCACACCCTAAATGAAGGTAAATATTGACTCTGACACGGTCTGTTTGCTGGGTGCCAGCTGAGGCAAGCTGGCAGCTTCCATCAGTCAGGGGGCCGCCAGCCCAGCCAGCAGGGGCCTCGCCACGCAGGGACACAGCCTGGGAGGAGACGGAAATGTCGGCAAGGCTCTCCTGCTCCCGTCTAACCTCTCCAGATCCCCCAAGTCTTCCGGCTCACAAAATGAAAAGTCAAAGAAGAGAAAGGAAGACTAGGACGGGTATTGATTGTTTCGCACAAGATGGTCCCGGGAGCCTTTGTTAAGTCAGACTGATGAGGGGAAGCCTATCTTTGATTCTGCCTTTCATTAATAAAAGAGAAATGACTATCGAGTCAGACCTGTACTGAGGAAATCACGTCACCTCTCTGAGCCCATCTGCCCATTGTCACAATAAAGATGATAATGCGCTACTGTCTCTGTCACGGACTTTGGACGCTCAGGTGAGGTTTGTTATACATAATAACATGGCCTGGCGTTACGGGATGTGGATACAAAAAAGTTAATGGCGACGACTTCTAGTAGCATCAGGTCGGGCTGGTGCATCTCCTCTCTCCACCTCTGCTCTCTGTACCGCTTGTTGTCCCTCCTCCTGTTCTGCAAACGCAGGGTGGGCACAGGAGGCATGGGACAGGAGGGCTGACAACTACGGTTACTTTCACAGGGGGAAATTCCTCTCTCTCTCTCTCTCTCTCTCTCTCTCTCTCTCTCTCTCTCTCTCTCTCTCTCTCTCCCCCTCTCTTATTTAGCGGTTCTGGGGATTGAGGCCAGGGCCTCACTCTGAGCTACATCCCCACGTCATTTTTATATTTAGTTTTGAGATCCGGTCTCCCTAATTCTCTAAGTTACTCCAACAGCAACCCGCTGGGCTCAAATTTGCATTCCTCTTGCTTCTGCCTCCCATAGCCCTGGAATTACCAGCCTATGATACCGGCTCAGCTCCTTTAAAAAAATTTTTTTTAAAAAAACAGACTCATCCAAGAAGGCTTATGTAAGATGTAGTTTGTGACACTGGCATAGTCATTAAGTTATTAGTAACGTATTATCATTATTATTATTACTGTTTTTTTAATGGTTGCAATAATCTCAGATTCATTCAGCAAGTGTTCATTTCTGTATTTGTGAGGGGCAAAGAATTACAGTGCACGCATGCAGACAAGTACTTTATCACCGAGTGGCACCTTATACCTGCCTTTTATATTTGGTGACAGTATATCATTACATTTCACAGGTGGCCTAGAACTTGTGATGCTTTTTTTGCCTTAACCTCTCAACTAGCTGGGATTACAAGTTTGCACCACCGTGTCCAACTTCTCTGTTTTTGACAGTAAAGTTCATCTTTAAACATCCTTTCATTCTTCCGTTATTTATTTTATTTTTGAGGGTCACACTCTGTAGTTCAGGCTGTTCCTGAACTCACTAGGGAACCCAGGCTGGCCTTGAACTCACAGCAATCCTTCTGCCTCAGCCTCCTGAACACTGGGATTACAAGCATGTGCCACCACACCAGGGCTAATTTTTCTGTGGTGCTGGGAAATCAAATCTAGGGCCTTGCATGCCCCGAGCCAATCACTGAGCCATGGCTTTTCAGTTACTAATTCTTATGGATGTGAAAGTAACACAAACCCATAAAAGACTTTCATGGGAAGAAAAGAAAGGCAGATCCAAGACTTCAAAGGCATCATTTACCATATTACCATATGCATCCCATTACAAGATAATTTATGGTGGTGAAATTCACATAGCACAAAGCTAACCATTTCAAAGTGAATGATTCAGTGGCATTTAATGCTTTCATAATGTTACACAATCACCACCTTTTATCTAATTTCAATATTTTCATTACTCCAAAGTATCTTTATCTGTTAAGCATTTTCTCCTTCCTCTCTCCACCACCTTCTAATGATTTCTAGTGTGTGTCTCCTGATGTATCTACCAAGGATATTTCCTATACATGGAATCACGCAACCTGTGACATTTTGCATCTAGTTTATTTCATGTAGCATATTTTGGCAGTTTATCCACATGGTAGCATGTATCAATACTTCATTCTTTTTTAACAGTCAAATAATATTCTATTTTATGCATATTCTATAATTTTTGTCTGTCTATTCACCTGTTAAGCATCTGAGCTGTTTCTACCTTTTGAAAATGTACTATGTTGAGTATAAGTGCAATCATACTTATTTGAGTACTGGTTTTCAGTTTTGGGGGGTTTACAACTGAGAATGGAATTGCAAAGTCACGTGTTAATTCTATGCTTAATTTATTTTTAGGAGCTATCAGTTGTTTCCTGTAGCCAATACTATCAGAGGATTCCAATGTATGATATTCATCAATTCTGTCTCTTACAGCAATTTTTGACGTATAGTCTGTTTATAGTCTTCTGTTTGATGATACATTAGCTCTCTTCTGGTTACTATTTGCACGGAATATGATTTTTCATTGTTAAATTTACTTGTGTCTTTGGAGGTAGCTATAGGGAATCTCTTGGAGATGGCATGCATTAGGTCATTATTTTTATCCTTTCTACCAACCTACTTTTTTTTTTAACTTAAGAAACTGCAGTCTCTCTGTTCCACCATGATGTGAGGATCTCTGCACCTGGAGCTCTGCTCTGGCCTTGCCCCATTCTAGTCCTGCCATGTGCTTCCACCATCTTCCAACCACCCACTCATGAATAGACTGAGACCTCCCGCAACGGTAAGCTACAATAAATCTTTCCTTCCTAAAAGAAAGAAAGAAAGAAAGAAACTGCTATCGTGGAGAATTTGTTTCTCCCACATTGCTATTCATTTTCCGTATGTCTTGTACCTTTTGTTTGTACTTCCGCCACTATTGCCAGTACTGAGTATTGACTCCAAGGAGGTAAATTCCCGGCCCTTTCCACATTTTATTTTGAAACAGAGTTTCACTAATTTATGCAGTCTGGCTTGGAACTTGTGATCCACCTGTCTGAGCTTTCCAAGTAGGTGGGATTATAATCTTGTGCCACAATACCTGGCCTAGTTGATTTTTTTTATGTTGTTCTACTTTGATTACTTTATTATTTTCTCATTGTGGTTTGTGTGTATATTTCAGCACTCATCCTGAATTTATAATAATCTAGTTTTAATGAATAACAGCACAGCTTCAATAATATGCAAATCACTATTTCCCCATCACCTTTTGCATTAGTGTCACAAACTACTTCTTCATACATTGTATGCCCTGTAACAGATAGTTAAGTATTATTATTGCACATATCATTAAAATCATGTGGGGAATAAAAAGTGAAAACACCAACCAAACACACAATCCTCGCTTTTATGTTTTTCTATGCAACTTCCTTTACTGAAGACCTCTACTCTACTCAGCTTCACGTCACTGTCTCAGGACTATGAGTAAAAATCCTTCATCAGCATTGGTTTATCTGATAATGCCTTAGTTTCTCCTTCTGTTTTGCAAGTTTCATCAGATAGAGCATTCTTATTGGACAGTTTTTATTACTCTTTTGGCAGCTTCAATGTATTACCCCCTCGCCCCTGCTTCCCTGGTTTCTGATTAAGTCAGCTGTTAATCTTATTGAAGGTCACTTGGCGGTAATGACTCTCTTCTTTCTAGATGCCTTGGAGATTCTCCCTTTGTCTTCTGGAACTTTGATTACAAGATGTATTACGTGTGGAAGTTTATCATTCTTGTAGTTCACTGAGCTTATATTTCATGTGCAAATTCATCTCTTTCACCAAACTTAAGTTGTTGGCCATTATTTTTTCAAGTACACTTTCTGTCCATATCTTTTTTTTCCTCTCTCTCTTTCTGGAACTTTACTACTGCATATATTGGTTCTCTTGGTGATGTCACACAGGTTCCCGAACTGTCTTGTTCAATCTCCATCATTTCTTCGACTCTCTGCTTCTCAGATTCAATGATATTCACTGTCCTCTCTGAGTTCTCAGATTCTTCTGCCTGCTCAAGTCTACTGTTCAACCTCTTTCATTATTTTTTTCTTTTCAGTTTTTCAGCTCCAGTAAAATCCTTATCATTTTACTGACATTTTTGTTTTGGTCATACATAATATTTAGGTTTCATTTGGTCCTTTGACCTTTTGGATCTTGAACATATTTCAGACAATCGATTTAAAGAGGGTGTTTTTTTTTAAGGCTTCCTTGGGAATATTTTTCCCCATTGAATAGGCCATATTTTTCTAATTTTTTTTAGCACTTACAATTTTTTTTTGTTAAAATTTGGGCATCTTAGAATTATAAGGTGGTAACTCTCCAAAATGTATTCTCCCTCTTCCCCCAGAGTTTGTTGTTCTTTCCTGTGGAAGGCTATAGGCATATGTATGTATGTATGTATGCTTAATGATTAAGTTGTCCCAAAGCTATAGTAATAGTCCCAAACTATTTTTAAAGACTGCTATTTCCTTTTCATGTGTTATCACTGAAATATCTATACCTTTGAGTGTACCCAGATAACGTTTTGACAGGGATTTTTTTTTCTTCCGTGCCAGAAGCTAAACACAAAGCAAATCAAAGCAAAAACACCTCCGTGGGTCTTTGTGGACTGGCTCCATGCTGGGGCCGAGGCACTCCTTCACCACTGGCAGGATGTTACCAGCTCTGCCTCAGCCTTCACTTTCTGCTTGCACTGTGTTCCTCAAATTCACCCACTAGCCCCAAATGTCTGCAGGCTTTTAATTCACCGTAGGATATTGTCAAACAATATCTTTTACTTTCCTGCCTTACACATGCTCTGAGGTGGTGAAAGAGATACCAGTGCCTCGCACTAGTCATTAAGGAAGCCTGCACAAGTTAGGACAAGCACAGCAACTTGTGAGTAGATGGGCTCTACTGTTTCCTCTGTGTCCAGGGCTTCACGCTGAGAACGCAGGCTGCCTTCTTCAAGACAAGCTTCCCTTCCTGCTTCCCTTTCTCTGTGCGTACCACAGAGTACACAACTCCCTTCTCTCTCTTGCATTTTGTTGAGAACATCTTGTTTGAACTGGTTGTTCAGCTCATCTGTCTGCTTTCTGACTTCCTTCCCTGGAGTTCCACTGTTTCAGGGCCCATGACATTAGTTTCTGGGGTCTCAAGCATGCCTGCGAGGGTCCTGTTGTCCTGTCTTCTCAGGCTTCTGCTGTTGAACAATGTCGCTTTAAAGGCCTAGCTGAGGAGTTTCTTTGAATGAGTGTAAGGGTGTGTGTGTGGGAAGCTTAAATTCCTCCCAGTTCTATGTAGGGAGTAAGCAGTGAAGGAGGACCTAACAGGCTGATGGCCTCCGAGGTGTCTTGATTGCCCCCAGCCTCCCCTTCCCTCCTGTCCTGGCTTCCCTCCCTCAAGGGTGCGACTTTCCACCTTCCAAGGTGCTCCCACTACACCCAGCCATTCAGGAGGTCTGAGGCCTTTCCTCTTCACAATGGTCTCTTGTGCCAGTTTTTCCCTAGGCACTGTTTAAGAGTGACCCCCCAAACCCTGATGTATTCTTCTGAGCTTTCTTTTACTCTAATCACTTCAGTCTCGGGATCTTTTTGAAAATGGCTCCTATTTATGTCATTGCCTATTATGGCTGCCTAGTGCTATTTCTGATCTAGGCTCCAGGAGGCCTTTTCTAGGGGTAAGCTCATAGTGTGTTTGTCATATGTACTACCCACAGACTTGTCAGCTGCAGTCAATTCCCACTTTTTCTGGATCTGCGCTTATCTCGGCCTGAAGTTCTGGTCGCCACGGCTTCCTCCATCTGTGGATGCCGGCAGCTCGGGACCGCACTCAGTTGGCTGCTGTTTTCCTCCACTTCTGACATGTCTTCAGGATTTCTGACCTTCCTGAGTCCTTCTTTCCGTTGTCGGGGCACTCCTTCCCCTTCTGGCTCAGTCAGTGGTCCCAGAATCCAGGCTGGCTTTCCTCTCTCTGTGGGTGCTGGCAGCTCCCAGCTGTTCGCAGCTGGCCTGGGTGACTTCCTGGGCTGTTCTTTGTCCTCTACTTGCAGTGTTTCTTTGGGATTTGTGATCTTCTCCTGGCCTCCTTTCAATTGTCGGGGTGTACCTTCCTTTCCTAGCTACACTGAACAGGTGGTTTTGGACTATATTCTCCACTTTTTAAGTGGCTCCAGGAGGAGACATTGTGCAGCTCTGCTACTTGGCCGCTATTTTGACCAGAAGTCTCCAAAAAACAGTGTTTTGTCATCTGAAGTTGATTCACTTAGAAAGGAGAAATCAATGCCTTTTGGTTTTTGCTGTTTCAACCAATAAAACACAAAGAAAACAATAAAGAGAAACACTAGTTGAGATATTAAACTGATTTAACAGAATCTAAGTTCATTGGCCTACTGGGTTTTGGCCAAGTTCCACATTTTTTGAAATGCTTTAGGTTTAAAATTAGCATAATCATTTTGTTTCATTCCATTACTTTTGTTATGGGGAGCAGAGTGGCTTAAGAGTATAAGAATAATGATGAGGTACTTGTGATACTGATTGACAAGAACTCACTTAGAATTCAAGTTTCTGATGCTACAAATAATTTCTGTAACTTTCTCTTTTATATCCAATAAAAACAGAAATAATTATCTCAAAACAAAAACATCTTATTTAGAATATATTTTTTGGTCATGGAGTCATAGCCTATAAAACTCAAGGTCCAATCAAGAGTAAATTCTTTAGGGAAATTTACTCTTTATTGTAAGGGAAATATAGTAATATAAGAAAATATAGTTAAGATAAACTAATGAAATAAAAGTATAGATTTTTGGAGATTTTAAAAAATTCCAGTATTTTTCCAACAACCTTTAGAATCTAATAGATAGCCAAATAAAATGAGTGTAAATCTTGGTAAATAAAAATATAATTTGTTAAAATAAAGTAATAAGAAGTGCACCTAGATAGTGGAATATTATTCCACACTAATAAGAAATTAGTTATTATCTGGAATGATGGCACATGCCTGTAGCCTCAAGCAGGATTGCAAATTTGAGCCCAGTCTCAGCAACTTAGACCCTATCTCAAAATAAAAGAGTCACATGCAACCTCTATTTTTAATTTTTTTTGAATCTCCATACTGATTTTATATAGTGGCTATACTAGTTATATTTCCACAAACAATGGAGAAGGGTTTCTTTTTTCCCCACATCCTAGCCATCACTTGTTGTTTCTTGAGTTCTTGATAATGGTCATTACTACTGCAGTAAGACAGAATCTCATTGTTTTGGTCTGCACGTACCTAATGGCCAAAGTCACCGAACTTTCTTTTAAACATAAAAAATGACTATTTGTACTTCTGTTAAGAAGTGTCTATACATTTCAATTGCCTTCTTTTTGATTGGGTCTTCTATTTTGGGCAACTTAATTTTTTGAATTAAAAAATATCCTAGATAGTACTTCTCTCTCTGAGAATCCAGCTATTCCTTACTGGGCATCTTCCAAAAAGAATCCTGAATGCCTATCAACATACAAATGAAGAAAATGTGGTATATATAGATGGTGGAGTACTACTGAGTCGTAAAGAACGATGAATTTGAGTCCACTTGGAGGGAAATTGACACACCCTAAGATCATGATGCTAAGTGACATAAACCAGATACATAAGCTTAGATATCACATGGCTTCTCTTACATGAGAAACTCAAATATAAATAATTTAAAGACTAAAATAAAAGATGAATGATAGGAAACGGAGGTGGACTTTGTAACGATGGGAAGGCAATCTGGGGTGGGGACAGAGGAGAGGGAAGTAAAAATGATGAAGACATGATGTATACATACAGCTGTTCCCCAGAATGAATGTAATTATTTTGTATCACAAATATATAGTAATTTAGAAATACATTAGCTTTAAAACAAAAAAGAGGGTGGGGAAGTAGCTCAGTTCCAAGGCCTCCTGTTGCATCCCCAGTACTAAAAAGAAAAGATAGAAAGGGGGGAAATAAGAAATGAAATAGCCACAAAAGAACATAGGAGAGACCTTAGTGCATTGTTACTAAATACAGGGAGCCAGACTGCTGTGGTCTGGGTCTGGAGTGTTCCCCCAAGCCTCCTCTGTTTGCATGCAGTGGGATAACTGTGGAACCTTGTGCTGTTGGGAGGTGGGGCTTGGCTGGAAGGGGCAGATGCTTGGGGCTTGACCTGGAGAGATTACATTAATTGCTAAGATGGTGGGGGCTCCTAGGGCAGAGCTTTCAGGTGTCACATACAATAAAAAAATCTTATGAATTAGAAAAATGAGAGAAATAGCCAATCTATTGCCAAAATGTTGAGAGAATTTCCATAAGAGTTAAGGCCAACAAAGTCAGTTTGAGAAGACAAGAAGGCTTCTTTCTGAAGCAGTGAAGCCAAGAGTACGATGTGGAAGGGTCTCTCCACAGTTGATATTTTGACTGCACCTCCTTGTTCATGTCATGACGCTGAATCCCCAAAATAAATATGCACTGGAGAAAAAAAAATCCCATGAAATTTCACGCAAACTACAAGTGTTGCCTCACAGTAAAGGTGCCTTAAAACCTACAGCGGCTTGCCATCACCCACATGTTTATATCTGCAATATTGAGCTTGTTGCTTAAATCCCAACACAATTGAGTTTCAGCTGTGAGACTCACGGTTTGGGGCAGGCAGATGTTGTAGTAGGCCCTAAAATATGCTTGCTTATGTGGATCTAGTGGTCCAAGATGTAAGTGGCTGCCAGAAGACTGACATATGTGTCTTCCCAGATGGATTCTCGAACAGGCATTAAGAAGGACACCATTTTTAGAGCAGTGAGTCCCAGCGATGGAAAGGATACAACTATGAGAAACCTTTGTTGATAGGGCCTTTCTAATGGGTTACCTCCTAAGTTTTTTCTGAGCTCTGCCAAGCACAGTGTGATTTTGAGATGGGTTGGCTAGTCTGAGACTGACAGGGGGTTGGGATGGGTAGAGTGGGATGTCTGTAGCCTTCGGACAAATACTCAGGCTCATTCTCCTTCTGTCTTACTCTCGACAGCTCCTGCCATGCACACTACTTTTTGGTGTTTGGACTAAATTAATCAAATAATTAAAAGCTGTGGCTATCCATTATATGCCATGTATTATCTAGGAGCTCCAGATAAAAAGGTGAATGGGATCCTCTTCTACTCTCAAGCATTTCAGAGTCTAACAGGGTGTCAGACACATTAAATAGCTTCAACACTATAATCAAGAAATTATGCAACAAGAAAAAAATTATGTGATGCTTTTCTAGAGTCCTGTTTACACTTCTATTTTATTTAAAATAATTAGCCAAAATAAGATTCATGCTTGCTAAAAACTATCCTTCCCTAAGACTGCAAAGCCCCTGAGGGCAGAGAAGAGTGTCACTGCTCTGCCTGGCACACAGTGTTTGGCTGAAGAGTGCTAACTGTAGAACACCTGTGGAAGCACGTGTTGTAAAGAGGTATGGACTGGTTGGAAGGGGTGGGACACTGGGTCAACCCAGGAGGAACAAATCACAGAGGCTTGACCCAAAATGGATGGAATACTTGGCCATGACCGGGAAGGGTGTGTGGAAGCTCCCCGCTTCCTTGTTCACTTGACTTTCTGTCTGCCATGCTCTGAACAGCTTTGCTCTGGCTATGCCTGTGCCGTGTGCTTTCGCCATTGCTAGCTGCCTGTGGCGGGACTGAAACCTTTTGAAAGTGAGCTAAGACAAACCTTTCCTCCCTAAAGTTGTGCAGGTTGGGTATTTGGTCCCAGCAGTGAGAAATGAGTAAGACAATGTGAAAACTTGAGACCTGAAAGTATGTATTTGTGAATGATACACACAGTCTTCATTTTAGACCCTGATCTGTCAAACAACTCTGTAAATTTAAACCATAATTTGCATAGCAAACATTTGTGGGTTGCCCTTACCCGCCTGCTGTGCCCCAGTTGCCTAATTATTCCTTCTGGCTTAAATCTTATTTAGACCATGGGGTTCTAAAGATGCCAATTTTGCCTTTTCTCCTGAAAGCATGTTTTGATGTAGGCTAAGCCATACAGCATAGTCCTCCTCTAGCCATGGTAGTTACCTCAGGAATGGGCAACCTCATTGTCATCAGCAGCAGCTCTTTCATAGCATTCAGTTGGTGTTAAACATTTTCCTAAATGCTCCATTTAGTCCTCACAACAATCCCATGAAATAGGTCCTGTGTAGTAGAGATGACAAACAGTGTATTGGTGGTGAAGTGGGGGAGATTCCGAACACAGCCTGGCTCTGGAATCTATGCTCCTAATGACTTTATTGAGTTACTTGGTCTTGACTAAGCTTGGGTGGCTCTCTTCGCTGTGGTTGGTGTGCTGAGCAGATGTGAATCCTGGAACAGCTCCAGCATCTGTTTGCTTCAAGGAAGCCCAGGCTGAGTTCAAGACCGATGTGTGGAGGCAGCAGAGGTGAAAGGGCACAGAAAATTGGAATCAGTGTGTGGCTAACACTGTGAGCTTTGTAGTCAGTGAGACAACAAACTACTTTAAAGGTTGCTTTGAGATGGGTTTCAAAAACATTTGACATCACTTAATTTATTAAAAAGTGATGTCCACCTACTCTTTCTTATTTACATCTGCTACATGAAAACATTTGCATCATTATCTTTCACTTACATTTACCAATGAACATAGTATAAATATGGAGATGTCGGTAACATTAAATCAGTTATTTTCATGGAGAAAAACAGTATAAGGATGATTCCACTTAATACCATATTTTTTCAATTATCAAGATGATACTTTCCCCACATTTTAGCATTCTGAAATTGGAATATGTCCTATAATTAACGGACTTTTTAATTAATTGACTGTGTTTTTAATTTTTTTAGTGGTAATAAGTCATCAATGTAATGGATGGAACTTTAGATTCAATGAAATAAGTATTTGATTATAACTGGATATTTCCCCTTCTCAGGTATTGTTTTTATTATACTTGGATGTGCATATTCAGATATATACTACTAATGTGTATATTGCATGTATAAAAGTTGAAAATTAATTTTATACTCTCATAGGATTTGGGCAGGATGTTACAAATAGTGTGAAATTATAAATAAAAATATTAATAAAGTCCCATGGGCAGGAGTAGCATGGTCATACTTGACTCTGCCAAGAACTGGACATTTTACCTTCCATGTCCAATAACTTTGCCTATAGTGTCATTAAGAAATAGGATTAAATTATTATTTACATTTCTTCTAGACTGGGGATACTATGGGTCCTCTGTGATTACATTACTTTCACTATTTTATAATATTGCCACCACCACCAACTATAACCATGATATCAAAAATATTCTCCACAGATTAAGTCAATTAAAGATTGCCTCTCATTTGGAGCAATTTAACTGGGCCTTCTAAAGAAGCAGATTATTACAATTATTTTGTCAGTATCATCTTGGACATTAGCTCAAATACTATCTTTAACAGCATTTAACATTCAATATGCCTTCAATGTGAACTCTGGTTCATCGGTTTGCATAAGGGAGGGCTTAAGTGCTTACTATTGCTTTATGTGCTCATCGGTTTTAATTTCTAAAGAAGAAAAGAGAATATTCCATACAACTTTGGAGATTCAAGGGTCACTCACAGAACCCCTAGATGTGTGGGACTACAGGAAGCTTCTGGAATGAGTTGCATATTTCAATATGCAGCAGAAGAATATACATCAAGGGGAATGAGTTTGCTGGAAGAGAATTCAACTTGAGTCCAGCTGAGTATGTGCACAGGAAATGCGCATGTACCATACTGGAGGTGAGGCAGGAGCAAGCAATCCTGTTCACTCAGCCTGTTTCCAGAGTCTACTACTCATCAAACACCATGTCAGGTGCTTGGACTACAACACTCAACGGACAAGGCCCTGATTTTATGGAAGTATAGTCTAGTAAGAGAGTGGCAAGACCAAGCACACTGATTACACCTGGGACCCAGGCTGGTGTCAGGAGCTTCCCGAAGGAGTGAACAAAGTGCACATCTAAGCAACAAAAGGAACCTACAACGTTAAAAAGGGAGTAGTAGATGGAGGTTTGGGGAAGAGGAGGACTTCGGGAGGAAGAAGATCTAAGCTGAGAAAACAGCTCAAAAAATGAGAATGGGCATAAGGAAGGAGCTGAAGTGAGCACCCGCGGACACGGTCCCCAACAGGGATCTTCTGGGCAGCTTTCCTCCCCTTCCTTGTTCGGATGTGCACACTGGGCCTCTTCATATTGTCCTACAGTTTTAATTTCATAAGGTTAATGTTTGAAATTAAAAAAAAATTTTTCTGGGATCAGAGATGATATTCAAGGAAGAAAATTTTTCAAAACAAATAAGAGAGAACAGTATTCACTCAGAGTCTGCCACAAGAGGTAAATCACTGTTGGTATTTTCACACAGATCAGTCCAATCCTTAGCCTGGGTGTGCCTATTTGAAAAGTCTGATGCCATAAGCTACATTTTGACTTTTAAAAATAACATTTGAACTTTGGTAATGACTAGGTAGCACATATACAGAATAACAGGATATAAGATTTTTTAAAAAGGAATGCAGCAAAAATTGTCTTCACTCTAGCCTGTCCACCAACTCTGCAGGCTCCTTCCCCAGAGGAAATGACTGTTTTCAGTTTTTCTTGGCAGCTTCTTAATAGGAAGGCTGGATATGAGTTCAGAGGTCACCTACTCTAGATTTTTCATTGCCAGATGTTACAGCGGGTTGTTCCTTCCCTGGGACGCCACCTTAAAGGAAGAGCAGTGGGCTGTTACCAGAAGACAGACATAGAAAGCAGCACACGGGGCATGCAGTCCAAAGCTCCCTCCCCCAGCACATACCCCAGGCCCTTTTTTCCACACATGCACATGCTTTGGCAGAAAGAGATGAAGGACCTTCTTCAAGGAATTTACATTTTATTTGATAACTAAGAGCTCATTTTCCTCTTTCCTCAGATTTTTATAAAGGGATTAATAACCATGTAATTCTGCTGGTATTTCATTAGGTTAACATTTTTATTCAGGGAGCAAAACAGAACATACTAGTAAGTTAAAACACTCAACAGATTAGAACCTAAATTAGAACTTCGAAATGAAGTCCCCTTCTAAGTATACCTCTTTCATTAACCAGTTATCTGACAGCATTCTTTCACTGAACGTCAAAATCTCTTTTCAGCTTAAATTATTTGATGCTGACAGTCAAAGTTTTACACTTTAAAAATGTTGAACAAAAGTAGACTTTCCTAGTTTGCATGTTTTAACCTCCCTCTGTAGGGTGGATAGCTTCCCTGTCAGGGTATTACATATCCACAATCTTTTCAAGGTGTCCTATCACATGTACATACTATAACTCACTTGACAACCCTCTATTATTGAGCACTTGAATTTTTCAAAAGGTTTTCATATTTTAAAGATGCTGTAGTAAATATCTTTTTACATTTTGTTTTAGTTACTTTCTCATTGCGGGGACAGAATACCTGACATCCACAATCTTAGGGAGGAAAGATTTATTTTAAGTCACAATATCAGAAGGTCACAGTCCACTCACAAGTGGGTGGCTGGAAATGGTGCAACCATATGGCAGGGCTAGAGAGACAAAAGGAGCTCCTCACAGCATGGCAGAACACAGCCATATCAAAGAGGAAGGGTGGAGCTAGCACATCCCCTTCCAGGTCATTGTCAGGCATCCACCCCTTCCAGCCAGGTCCCACCTCCCAATAGTACTCAGTACCCATAGGTACCTGAGAATTTTTGGGGACATTCCAGATCCAAACCACAACACGTATATCTATGTCTATTATTCAATAAGGACAAATTCTTAGATACTAAAGTTTTGATCTAAGTTTGTGCATATTTTAATTATTAAATATACAAAAGATCACATTCCAGAAAACATGAATGAAGCACGAATGAGGCAGGGTGGCACATACCTTTTATCCCAGTACTCAGGAAAATCCCAAGTTTGACCCCAACCTTGGCCATTTAGCAGGTTAGTGCAAACTTGTCTCAAAAAAAAAAAATTAAAAAATGGGTTGGGATTTACATTAGACTGAGTACCCAATCCCCAGTATTGAAAAACAAAACCAAACAAAACAGAGTATCTTGAATCAATTTATAGTTCTACCAAACATGAATCAAAATACCCATTTTATGCTACTCTCGCCAATCTTTAACATCTTGCTTGTTAAACAGGCAAATGATATGAACCTTTGGCTTAAAAAAACAAAAATATGGCCTAAGAAAACTAGACATCACCAGCTCCTCCACCCTCATTCTCTGCTAGCTTGCATGTGAACAGAGAAGGGGGACTAAGGTATTTCAAAGACAAAGTTCTTGCAATCCTAGTATTCAGGAGGCTCAAGCAGGAGGATGCAAGTTTTAGGTTAGTCTGAGCTACTTACGAAGTTCAAGGCCAGCTTGAAAAAGAAAGGAAAAAACAAGCACATATCTAAGCCACTCATGCTACGTTCAAACCAGTTTCATACATTCACCAACAAAGATTAAGAATCGTGTGTGATGGTTTAGCTCTAAATTGTCCCCCCCCCCCCCCAGAGTCTCATGTATTTGGAGGCGGGGCTTTGGAAGGTGACTGCATCACAGCACTGTACTCATGAATGGGTCAGACCATTGGCGGTCTCCTAGCTGAGGTGGGGCTCTGCTGAAGCATGGTAATCGCGGGCACTCTGCCCTGGAGGGCATCTCTCTGTCTCTCTTCTCACAGCTCCTCCTGCGAACTCTCCTTTTGACAGCCACTGGTTGGGCAGCTTTCCTTTGCCATGATTCGACCTCTCTTTAGGTGAAGCCAGCTACCCATGGATTGCATCTTTGGAAACTGTGAGTCAAACTAAAGCTCTCCTTCTTCAAGTTGTGGGTGTCAGGTACTTTGTCCCAGAGATAAAGAGTAATGAATAAAACTGCAAAATAAGAATTTCCAGTAGCCCCAGGAACATTTATTTAGAAATCATAAGCATGAGAAAGGGGCATGGCTGGCTGTGTAGTCTTGGGGGATAACTTCTCTTACAATGTAACATTTCAAGAAATAGGACCTACAGATTTAGCCCTTGGAAGAGAGAGGATAGCTGGTTAATGTCACAGATAAAAGTGTGTCAGAGGCAGGGTGGTGAGAACTGGATGTGCCTGGGCATATAGGTGACATCCCTATGGGCTGGTCAGTGGTCTAGTAGTCTAAGGAGACCAAAGCAGCGATATCTGTTCTTTGAATGGTTGTTTTTGATGTTATCTACGTGATGGGGTCTTCAGTTCTCTTTTCCTTGATGGCAGCTAATCTGATGAGGGAGGCAGAATTACAGAGATGCTGTAAGTGAAGAATGAACCACTTCTCAAGTTATTCCTAGTTTTTTTTTAAATCATTTTTTTGAAAGATAACCTTTAGGACAGTGTTCTCAAAGTCCTTGTCAACCTGCAGCAGAAATGTTTTTTGGAAACTTGTTAGAAAGGCAAATTCTCAGGTCTTGATTTCGACTTCTGGCCAGGGAGGCTGGGGCTTGGCCAGGAATCCTTATTCTGGCCGGTCCTCCTGGTGATTCTGCTGCCTTGCCCTCAGGAATTTAAATGATTATTGGTCACTTATTTGTGGTCAGTGTTTTCAAGGTTCCCCCCTTCTTTTTCAAGTTACAATGAACTGTGAGAAATTTAGAAAATATAAGACTATAAAAAGATGACAAAAGACTTGCATTGTTTAAATATTTATATCGTCCTAAAGAGAACAAAGTGCTCTATAAAGAACTTTGTGTCTGGCATTCTGAAGTGTGTGTTTCATCCATGGGTGGGGATGTTTTATGTAACGTGAACTCTCTTCTTCCAGGGTGAGGATTCCTGAAGCCCTTCACAGATGGTCGACATATTTCCATAGAATTACATGTATACCGAGTTTGTGTGTCATTTGACGTATCTACATTAGACTTCTTGTGACAAAATATCTTGACAAAACAAAAAAAATCCCTGAAAAGAGATCAAAGGTTTTGACACAAAGCTTCATGTAGACTGGATTATGTTGTGCACATGTTGGAAAACTGTGTGATTTTTCTGGAAAAAAAAGTTTGAGTAGTATCTTATTACTTTGTTTCTTTAGATAGGCAGAGAAAGTCTTCCTACAAAGTCCTGTAAAAAGTGTAGGTTCAGCTTTTAAGAAACATCTAAACTGTCATCCAAAGTGGTCAGTCATCATCTGTCCACACTAGCAGCACATGGGAATTCTATACATTCTAAACCTCTCCAGCACCAAGTACAGTGGTATGGTGGCTTGGCAGCACAGCCATTCCATCAGGTCTGTGGCAGCACCTTAGGCTGGTTTTAACCTGCATTTCCCTTATGGCTAGTAATGTACAATGCCTTTCCAAGTGCTTATCTGCCACTTGCATATCACCAAATCCAGTCATTCTGCTATTTAAAAATAAATGCCCAGGTTATGACATGGATTATTATGAGCTGAGTGTCTCCTCAAAACTCTTGTGTTGATGCTCCAGCCCAAGGACTGTATTTAGAAATGGGGTCTACAAGAAGGAAGTTAAATTTACATGAGGTCATGAGGTGCACCCTGATACTAAAGAATTAACATTCTTACAAGCACAGCTCTCGTGTGTTTGCTCTCTCCTTCTTTCTGTAAACATACCAATAAAAGGTCATGTGAACACCCAGCAAGCCGGAAGCAGCCTTCAAGGCAGGAAGAATCCTCTCCAGGAAAAGAGGAGGCTGGCACAGTTATCTTGAATTTCCAGCCTCTAAAACTGTGAGAAAATAAATGTCTGTTGCTTCAGCTGCCCAGTCTACGATGTTCATTGTGGTGGCCTGAGCTGACTAAGATCTGCGCAGTTGTATCTGCAGTAGTCAAAACTGAAAACCACCCAAATGAATAGGTAAACAAATTGCAGTGTGTAATACAATAAAACACTCCTAAGCAATAAAATCCAGCGAACGATATTTATATGCACAATGTGAATAAATCTCAAAATAGTGGTGGCAAGTGACACAAACCAGACAAAAAAGAGATGAACTTTAGAAAGTGTAGATAAAATCGGTAGTGACGGACACAACTCTCTGGTTGTCTGGAAGGGGAGTTGTAAGGAGTGGGGGGAGGCCAGGGTTGCAAAGGTGCAGGGGGAAATTTTAAAAGGTGATGGATATGTCTACCAGCTTGAGTGTGGTGATGGTCTTCTGGATGTATGCACGTCAAAACTTATTGAACTGTATACTTTCAACAGATTTGTGCGTTTTATTGTTATACCCAATAATGCTGCTAAAAAATCTGTAGACTCTTATCTCTAGAAAGCTCTAATTTTGTGTTAAACAGATGTACTCAGATGTAGTCCCTGACAAAAAAAAAAAAAAATAGAAAATACCTCAATTAGAAAAAACTGTCAGACGTGTGGCACGTGCTTTTTACGTTTTACCTTGGAGGAGACTGAGTCAGTGTTCCTGCCCCTGCTCAACACCCAGTCTGTTTCTTACCACTGAAGGCCAAGCAAGCTAACCAACCAACCAACCAACCAAATAAAAGGATCATAAAACACAAGGCTGTGAAACCAAAATTTGGAAGCAAAAGATTGTGCTTGGACATTTTGTATAGTTTCTGCAAACTCAGGTGCTGTTGACTATTGGGGTAACGAGTGAAAATTTGTTAGGACATCTTTCAATCACATTTGGTAATTGGCGTCAGGACAAGAATATTACAGAAAAGAAAAGCTTCCATTAGTAGAGACATTAAAATTCATAGATGTCAGCTCACAAACGGGGCAAGACCTTTTGATAATCAAGCTAAAACTGGAATTTGATTTGAAACACAAAACCTATCTCAGTGTCACAGGAAACTTGTAAGATAAAATAGAGGTTATTCATGACTTTAGGTGAAATTTATGCCAAGCACGAATTTTACATGGCACCGTGGGGTTGTGCCGGGTTACCTATGAGATGGGGCAGAAGGAGCAGGGAAGAGGTGCAACGTTCGGGGCAGATCCCGATCGAAGGAAACCCTCAGCCTGGCAAATCATTCACTTCATCTCCACTGCGCTGGAGAAGCCAGGTGTTTTTTCTTTAAGCACTAATGTTCAAGGATTTACACGCATTTTAAAAGTGTTAACGACCTCGGACAACAAGTGGCAGGAGACTCAGAGTTATGCCTGATGCCAAAGCCCTTGCTCTAATCCTCGGTATACACCAGAGAGGCTTTCCGGGAGACCTGCGCCGCCGCACCCTGCCCGCGTGTCCTTTCTAACGAGGCCTCCCGACCTCGCAGCTGGACAGCACACGCTGCACCTGCTCCGAAGGCCCGGGCCCGGCGTCCGCGGCGCAGCCCGCGCAGGGACCCCAGGCCCGCCAGCAGGGGGCGCCGCAGCCTCAGAGCTATTGTGTCCGCCGGCCCGGACGCGGCTGGCTGCGCGGAGGGCGTGGGACCGCGATCTCCGCACGCGCGGGTGCGAGCCGGCCGCCCGGTCTCCCAGGGAAACCGACGCGGCGAGCTCCGACGGCGCCCGGCCGCGCCGGCTTCCCCGGCCCCTCCGCCCGCCGCCGCCCTCCGAGACCCGCCCGGGGGGCCGCCGCGGCGCGGGGCTGCGGCTTCGCTCTGGGCTCCGCGGCCGCCGGGCTGGGCCTCGCCGCACCTGGGCCGCCCGGGGCGCGAACTTTCCCCGCAGCCCGCGGCCCGGCGCCCGGCACTCCCGCTCGGCGCCGCCGCCCGCGGCTGCCGACTCCCGGCCTCGCCGACCGTCCCGCGCCCCGGGGATGCGCGCGGGGGCCCGCCGACGGCAGCGGCGCCCCACGACCGGCTGACCCCTCCCCGCGGCCTCGGTAAGGCGCCGCCGCCCTTCCGACCCCGCCGGGGCGCGGGGCGTCGCCAGAGGGACGGCCCTGGCTCCCTGCCCCGCGACCGGGCAGCTGCGTCACGGGGGACCCCGGCGCCAACCGGAGCGGGCAGGGACGGCCCCACCCCCGCCCCTTCTTTAGTCTCGGCCCCGCTGCCGGCCTCGTCGCGGTCTCCAGGCCCGCCCGGGGCGCGTCGCCCCCGCCTCCGAAGAGCCGACGCCGCGGGATGCGCGGGGACGCGCCGCCGACCCACGCGCGCAGCTCGGCCGGCGCTGCCCGTCCCCGCGCGGGCCGCGCCCCGCTCCTCGGCCGCGGGCGGCCGGACGGGAGCCCCATGCTCGGCGCCTGAGAGGCGGGGCCGCCCCGCGCAGCGTTCCCGCCGGCTGCACGCCGTCCCGGCCGACATGGGCTGCTTCTGCGCCGTTCCGGAAGAATTCTACTGCGAAGTTCTGCTCCTGGACGAGTCCAAGTTGACGCTCACCGCGCAGCAGCAGGGCGTCAAGGTGCGTGCGGGGCGCGGCCGCGGCTTTGTCTGAGGACGGCGGGACGGGTGGGCGCCGGGGGGCAGCGCCGAGGTCCTCTCCGTAGAGTCAGCAGCGCCGCCGTGCCGCCCCGCGCCAGCTCCCAGCCCACGCCCACGGTCCCGCGCGGGACCGGCACCGAAGCTGCCCACGGGGCCCCTCGCGGCCCCCCCGAGGCGCGAAGGTGCCCACGCGCCGCCCTTCGCCCGGGGCGGGAGGCCCGATTCTCCGGGGTTTCGTGGCGGGGTTTCTTTCTCCCGCTCGCTTTCTTGGGACATAAACCAGTTCGCTCCTCGGGCCGCTGTGGCCGGCCTGGCCTTCGGGGTTGTGATTGCACTGAAAATGACTCCCCTTTCCCGGGCGACCTGCTCCTCTGCCTGCGTGGGGTCAGCCCCGCTCGGAGCGACCCGGTAGTGACTCTGCCGCTGTCTGTAGTCTTTAAGAATGCGGCCGCTGCTGCTTAACCCGGAGGATCCGAGCAGCAAGGCTCGGGCGCTCGCAGCACCCACTTTCCTAATTGCGGTGAGTCCTTACGCTCGTACCTGACAACCTGAGGATGCGCCTGCGCGCTTGCCCGGCCGCATTTCAAGCACCCCGAGGAGAGCCGGAGTGTGGACGCGGGCGCTTTCCTTCCGTTTCCCCTTCAGTTTCAAATCACCGAGGCACTGTAGATGGCACGGCCGCTGCGACTGGGGGAAGCACCGCCCTGCCCCGCGCCTGGCTGGCGGAGAACTCGGGTTCCCTCTCTAAGTGTCGTCTCCTGGTCTTGTCATCCAAAGTTGGTCCTCATGGCGTAGGCCTCGGCTTTCACTTACCAGTCGCGTTTTGCATACCAGTCCGCGCCCTGGCTGGAAGTGGCAGCGTTGATGTTGCCATTTGTTTGAGTACAGAATTCTTGCTTCACACGCATAACCCTTTTGCAGGACAGAGGGGCAAGAGTGATCAGTTAAAGCTACAGAATTGCTAGAGCTCTTCCCTTGAGGAAACCACCTCGTCCGCAGTAACTGTCATAAGCAAAGCTTGGTCAGGTTCTTATTTGATATTTTTTTGTCGTGGCCAATATAACAGAATCTTTTGGGGGGGAAGGGAAGGGTGCTCATTTTGTATTTTTACCTTTTCTTTGTTTTGAGACGCCTCCTTGCCCACCCAAAGAAATCAGGGACTTCACCTTCACCCAGTTACATAGCATTCTCTGGTGTCCTGTTTGAACGTCATAGACAAAAGTCACAAAACATCCCAAGTTTTCAGTAATATGTAGGCGCTCTGTGGTGTGGGACTAGAAACAATTAGAGAAAGATAAGTGACGTCTGATACCGAACAAAGAAGTCTTTCTTAAGTACAAAATCCAGATTCATCTAGAGCCTGGAGTTCTCTGCAGTGGGCTTCCTGTTTAAGTGTGGAAGCCATGCCTGTGTCATCGGTGGCATTTGTACTTTATTCCCTCAAGAGAGCAGCCGGACTGGGGATCAGATGCAATAATTTGGACAAAGAAGCATGAATCAAAAATCCCGATCTGTAGTTATTTCTAATAACCCGACGGTGCTTATCTTGCTTTACAAATAGGTTGAAATTGATGTGTGATTCACAGGCAACAGCAACTTTATCTTGGGTATTCTGGCTATATGCCATACAACTAAACAATAATTTAGGCAGGCTTTTGTTGGAAGTAATCATTTCACAACAGGCTTGGTCTCTTTGGATGTCACAGAAGCATGCCTTGATTACGGCCATATGTGTAGAACAGATGTTGTCTTCTGAAGTTCACTGCCTTATCTGCTACTACCATAAAAATGCACGAGTTATGCAGCTATCTACCTGTGATGTGTACTAAGTGAAAGGTATTGTCGTACCTTACACTGTATACTACGTATAAATGTAAGGTATTAAAACACATCCTGGACGTAAGTGATATGCAAACACTGAAGGAAATTGAATGTGATTCTGTACACACCTTAAACTCTTTTTCCTAATTTATGGCGCATAAGTACAGTTACTATAAATTGTATTAATTGGATAAAATTAACTTCTGCTTTAGTTTGTAGATTAAAAAGTAAACAATTACTTCAAAATAAGTAGTCAGTTGATACTGTTAGTGTTTTCTTCTGGTATAGTAAAATAGATAATTTTGATTATCACTAAGTAAAAACAGAGTTAAGCTGGCAACATCAATTTGCCCATGACCTGAAAGAGATAAAAGCAGAAAATCATTTATTTTTCAGAAATGTTTTTAACATTTACTTTATGATGACCTTTTATTTTCCTATTCTAATTAAATTTTTCATACAAGTTATTCACATATTTTATTTTTCTACAGAAGAAATTTTATTGAGTCCTAGATGGCTACTTAAATATTTACTTGTAAAAAAATTATCAAATGTTAATTTGCTTGTATTGCTGTTAGAGTAATGCATTGTGAGTCAGAAGATTAATTATAGTAAATTACAGTACAGGTGTAAGGAGAAATCTTGATAGAGTATTTTCTCCTATGTGCCATTTTGAAAAACACTCTATAGTTTTAAGTATCAAGTTACAAATTGAGAAGTTAGTTATGAGATACTTTTCTACAAGTTATAGTGAAGATTTTCATTGGCTTTAGAAAAAAATTTTGATGGGTGCCCATGAAAAGCATTTCAGCCTGAAGATAATAGTTGTCCATTTTATATTTGCAGATGAATATCAATTAAGTGGAAGAATACTTTTTTATTTAAAAAATAATTAGAAAAATAAAGCACAGTATTTTTGTATTCATATAAATGTTACATAGGTGTTTGCATTTTTCACTTGTTTTAGAGGTAGGTTCACTTGACAAGCAGGAAGCCTTTCATTATGTTTATAATGTGAGCCCTATCTGGGATTTTAAAACCCAAATTTCTATAAGCCAAGAGCTATTTGCTATGAGTTGAGTCCTACAGTAGTTTTTAGCTATTGTTCTCTGTTGCTATCTCGATTGTTTATTCAAGTAAGAATTTCTGCTATGGTTGGCTCACTTTTTGGGGGGTAATGTTTGTTCTGGGAAACTTTTGTTAGGTCCTTTGTAGTTTTCTGTGCAGGGAGAGGTGGAGACCTTTCCTTTTGTTCTCTTAGAAAGCCAATCTTGAATGTTGTGCTCAAACTACTCTTCTGGATTCTTACTTGATTAGCAAATAATTTTAAGGGCAAAGAAATCACAAGGTTTGATTATAAATTTAGTGCTCAGAATTGCTGTTGAAAGATATGAAATAGCTTACTATTTTATTTTAGCATGATTTTGATTTTTTTTCCTAGATGTGTTAAGTAAATTAATGACACTAATATGACAGCAAATGGAAACTCCATTAGCTTTTAGAAAACAGCTTTATTAAGCTATGTCACACAATTTACCCAGTTAAAACATACAAAAATTTCTGTTAACTGTTAAATAATGTTGTATCCTAATCATCTAATCATCTTGAGATTTCTGAAGGACTGCTATGAATCAGTTTTGGTATTCTGATTAGAAACTTCCTAATAAACCAGGAAAATAATTAAAAGGCAGGGATGTAAAGAAAATGCATCTCATTTACTAAGAATTGTAATTGTTTCATTTGGATTGGTGAAGACAATGTCTGAGAAGATGGGGAAAACTTGGAAGAAATAGATGTTCACAAGTTTAGTATACGTATGAATACTTATGTCTTCTGGTATCAGTCATAAATCAGGGACCTTATAAACCTCAATTTATGTTACTGCAAGCTGGCTGTGGGCTTGACAGGGTAGTAAATGAGATGTGACCGGGGTAGAAAGTGCCTCTTCACTGCTTCTCTAGCTTTCAAATATTAAGATGTGATATCTGTGTTATGGCTACATAAGATGAACTGGTATTTGAATTTCCCCTAAAATTGCAACAGTCTTTTATTCCTAAAAATACCTTTTATCACTCATGACTTTAATATACTTTTTAAGCTAAAGGAAAATATTGTTACCTCCAGCAGGTCTTAGCTATACTCTTGTTGATGTGGGGCTGGACTTCATACAGCCTGTTACTGTGTCTTTGTTCTTGAATTAAGCTTGGGCTAAGTTTGAATGAGTGCAGTGTTTTTTTTTTTGTTTGTTTGTTTTGTTTGTTTGTTTGTTTGTTTTTGTTTTTGAGCATGAGTGGTGATAAAGAAGATTGAGCCTGAGTTATAGGAAGGAAAGTTCCAACTACACTTCTGACTAGCCTGGAGCAGTGGTTTGTTATTTTCATTAAGGTACTTATACACGTGATGGGAAAGTACTTTTTCTTTGTTTTGTGCAGGGTTTCACTCAGAAGGGCCAGACTGTCTGCTCTGTGGGTTGTCCTGTCCATTGTAAGATACTTAGCAACATTCCTAGCTGCTACCCATGAGATGCCAGTAGCACTTCTTCCCCAGTCATGACAACCAGAAATGTCCACAGATGTTGCCCAGTGTCCCCTGGTGAGAACAAGCACCACAGAGCGTAACCACTCCTTTTATTGTTAGTCTTCTGTGCTTAGCCTTCCACTTTGGGTGCAGGGGAACCTCTGGGTGCCTTCTCTCTCTCTATTTTTTTTTTTTTCAATTTTCTGCTTGTTTTGGAGTGGTAAGTTGTTTACCTCATATTTCTGTGAAAACATGGTCATCTGTGTTTTTAACTTGCTTCTTATATGAGGAGTGACATATTGATGTGACTAAAGGCTTGAGCTCTGGGGCTAGACCACCTGGTTTTAAATCTCAGCTCCACTGATTACCAGTTGTGTGGCCTTTCAGACACAAAAAACAAGACTTACCTCACACACCCATAGTGCACTGTGTGTGAGGAGCACCCGGAAGAGCTTGGCTACTCTTCTTCCTTTCTGATCCACCCTGCCTTTGAGTGGCTCACTCCTGTCCTTGGGTAGATTCGAAGCTTCTCTGTCCAATGGAGCTCAGTACATGATGGCTGTTGCTCTGCCTGCCCGAGGACTTGTCCGCCGGGCAGGCAGAACTGGTATTTTCCAGATGCTCCAGTCTTTCTTGGAACTTTATGCATGGTGTCTCCATTTTCTTAGACACACTTTAAGTCATCCTTTGAAGACTTGAGCTGAGTGCTTCATCAGCTAAGGAAGCCTTCAGCAGAACCAGGCAGAATTCGGCGTGCCTCCACACCTCATCAGCAGTCCCCAGTGCAGCACCTGACACCTCATAACCATTATGTCTGTTGTCATCTGTGTCCTACAGTAGCTTGTGAGCCCCCGTGTGCAGCTTGGGCTGTGTACCAAACGTAATAGGTGCTTATTAACTATAATTTGAATAGAATAGAGGAGTGGAGTGTTTCAGTTAGAATAGGCCACACTGAAGTCTTTAATATGGATAATGAGATTTGCCATTTTACTAGAAAAGACCTCAGAGTAAAGTGAATCTCACTGTGAAACATCTGTTGCCGAGAGACTCTAATTTTTATATTGATAATGGGTAGAAAATGAGCTGATGGCCTGGACTGGTTGTATGCAGCACGCGGAAGAGCTCACTGGCAGTTGTTTGAGAAAGCGTGAGTCACACCTTTTATTTTTGGTCTTGCAAAGGTAACTCCAAGTCTTTTTTTTTTTTTTTCTTTTAATGTAACATTCACCTTCCGACTTGAAAGTGATTTGGAAGACGTGCGTTTCATGAATGGATAATAGTCTCATACTTCATTTTTCCTTTTTTTGTCTCATGTTCTTTAAACTCCCTGAGAACTTTGGGTTCGCACTGTGAATTCATACACTATGAATTTATGCACTAGTGAATTAGTTAAATTTTTTTTTGTGAAAAACTGCATTTTTAAGTGCAATGCAAAGTGTGTTTGTCTACAGGGTTGTTATAAACACAGGTCACAGGTCAGGTCGGCTCTTCCCCTCCTACCTCCTTGAGATTGGCCGCTTTGGCTGAACCTTATTTCTGATAATCATTCCCACGTGAACCTGTGCACGTTGACCCTGGTAGGCCTGCTGTGGAGTGCAGCCTGCCATTGCCTCTGCACCGTGGATTTTGTTTCTGAGGCTCACGTAAAATTAAATAGGCACCTGTTACCACATGTCATAGGCACGGACTAAGTGTGTCAAGCTGGGGCACCAGTCTATTTTCTTTGTGACTCAAAAGCTTATGAGTACAATTTGGAGAGTCAACCTCAGAAATGTAGATTGCATTCCTGTGCCCCCTGAGCCGTGTATATATTTCCTGTTTGTTTTCTTTTTTGAGTGAAACAGCCATTCTTCCCTAATGCTGCCTATTGTTAATCCCTTTGTCTGTAACCAAACACTCTTGTGAAAAGATTCCCCAGGGCTGAAAGGCTCCTCCAGAGGATCTACGTAGTTATCATTGCTGAAGATGTGGAAGGGCTGGCTGGGCGTCTGACAAACCCTGGAAGAGGTTTGTGTCCTTACAGGGGAGATTGACAGGCCAAGAGGAAGTTGGAACGCAGAGAGAGGGGGCAGGCTGGGAAGAGAGAGATGGAACAGGCTGGGAGAGCGGGGAGTATGGAGGGCGCAGCCGTGCGTGCTCAGAGCCCCAGCATGTTCAGCAGTCAGCAGAAGGGTCAGAGGGCGGGAGAGACATCAGCAGACCGCCCATGAGCGTGAACCAAGTGCTGCAGCTAGAGCATGCTGTTTAGAAAAGGTAGATTCTGAAAGCTCGCAGAAAGCAGTTAGTGACTTTTGAGTTTCCAGCTTTGTGGGGATGATATTCTAAAGAGTGATTAGGAAGTACTTTGTTTAGAGTACAGCTTTCCACACACAACTCAGTGGTTGGAGGAGAGGTCAGGTTCCTGAGGCAGTTCACAGAGGCCTTTGTGTATATAAGCTGTCAGGTCTTACCTTGCCTTCCGCATCTGAGTTTGAGAGGCAACCTTGAGTTTCTGCTGCCTTAAATGTTACTCGTCAAAATTGCATTATCTTCCCCATCCTCACTGCTCCCAACTTAATTTAGCTTTCACCTTTCAAGCTAAACTAGCCCCCTAACCAGGATCCTGTGAGATCTCTTTCGTTCCCTCATCTTTTTCTCTTCACTTGTGTTCCAGTCCTTCTGAGGGACATAGGGGGTTGATAGGAGCTGGAGGGGGCAGTGGTATTTGCATATGCATAGAGACCAATGGCTTGTCAGATCTCTACATTTTAAGGAGAAGTTGTGTTTCACTTCAGCAGTGCTTCAGCAGTGCATGTACTCAACGCATCCTCACCCTAGCTGGAATTTTCAACTCTGTGCCTTTGTGCTCGGATGTGTGCCGCACATTGAGATCTCTGCCCCTAGTGTCCACCTCCTTATTATCTGCTTTGTATTTCTGATTGATTACTGGATATTACAGTGGGTAGCCCCTCTCTCCTACCCCACCCTGTCTCCCGACACACACACACTCCTTCTTCCTTTCGTCTGCTCCCTACTTGGGTGAATTAGGTGGGTAAGATTACATTCTGTGTCAGTTAAGAGGTGGCCTTGGTCCCCAGCTATGGAGATCCCATTGCAAGATGCGTCAGTGTGAGGAAATTCGTTAGCTCACCTATTAGAGAATCTGTGAATGGCGGAGAGAAGGCTTAGAGTAGGGTCACTGACATGAAGGCCCCTATTTATCTTCCTTTCTTCCTCACACCCTCATTTTGGGGATCTGTGCTGTCTATAGCCGATTGCAGATGGCTGAATGGTTCTGGAGAGGAGATGATCCTCCTGTGTGGTGATGTGCCAGACAGGAGTAGAGACAGTGTCACTTTCTCCAGAAGTCCTGCAGCAGACTTTTTCCTATGTGTCTTAGTCACAATGTTTTGAGCCACAGTGATAATAGGATCCTCTGTAAAACAAAGACATCTCCCTGGTGCTGGGCAGAGCTGCAGTTTCTTTGAGGCCCTTGGCTGCCTTGGAGAGGGCTGAGTGAGCAGGGAAGGAGAGCTGTGGGTCCTGTTGGCCACCAACCACTTATCTACTACTTTTTGGGTCAGGGTCCTTAAATTTCCACATTCTTCCAGGTTTTGGAGCTCTTACCTCATAAGTAATCTTCTAAATTTATTTCTCTTCCCCTTCCCGGTTGGTGCTTCCTAATACAAGCCCTTCTCAGTTCTTATGTCAGCAGTTTGTGGTATCCTTCTGGTCACCTGCTGCCTGAGTTAACCAGTTGTGACTTCATCTGGAGGGCTCTCTGACCCTTGTGAAATCAATGGCTAGTCAACTTCTGTGCTTAGGTTTAAATTTCTACCATGGTAACAGCCCTTGGGCCCTTCGTGTTCAGGTCTCCGTTTTTTCTGTTCTTCTACTGTTTCCTCATGCTTATGTTTCTCTTTGCCCAGACTAAGCTACTTCTTCAGGTCTTAAATTCTCACATTTGTCTTTTGGGCCTGGAAAGCTGCAACCACCTTGTCTTGTTAGAGTAATGTTCCAGCCCTCATCCAGCAGAGTTCTACTCGATTAGCGTCTGTTCTCAAGACTTCTCCATGGGAGAGCCGCAGAGGTCCCCTTCCACCCTAGTCAAGCCTTCATTTCATTGCATGGCTTCTTATACTTTTCTGCCACCCTCTTCCTGGGAAGCATGGGTGAAGAGGACATAGGCTTTAACCATAGATAGATTGGGCCTCAGTTCTTCCTCTCATTCATTAGTGCTGCAAACATGACCAAGCCATCTTTGTGCTTTTAATCTGTAAAATTAGAGTAATGTCTCTACCTTATTCTGAGATGTTGTACAAGAAACCTTTACCTCTGTGCCTCATGAATGGTAGCTGCTTTGATTAGGATGGAAAGCTGTGAGGGTGGGAAGTAGTTCTTTTGTATGGGATCCCCAGTCAAGCCCAGTTCGTTCGTCCCTCTGTCCGTCCATCCATCCTTCTTCCGTCCTTCCTTCCTTCCTTCCTTCCTTCCCTCCTTCCTTTGAGACAGCGTCTTGCTTTGTAGTCTAGGCTGCTCCTGAAGTCACTGTGTAGCCCAGGCCTCCAACCCTTTAGCCTTGAACTCAAAGGAATCTTCCTATCTCAGCCTTCTGAATGTTGAGATTACAGGTGTGCACCACTCCTCCAGATTTACATGGGGCTGGTGAATTGAACCCAGAGCCTTGTCCTTGCTAGGTGTTGGCTTTAACCACTGAACTACACACTCAGCCCCCAAGCCCAGTTCCTAAGGAGGAGCAGGCGCCCATGATTTAGTGTTGATTGGATAATTAATCTGAATAAGGAAATGTACCTTATTGTGGAATAAGTTAATCTAAGAAAATAAAGACATCTCTCACTTTTTAGGTTTACTGCATAGCCTTAGTGGTGCCTGTTTGACTCCTTATTTCTTCATTTTTAAAAGGCAGCTTCATTGGGAAATCAGATGTGAAACATTATGTACCATTCAGTGATTTTTCCATGTATTCAAAGTTGTGCAAATAGTGTCATGATCAATTTTCAAACATTGTCATTGTGTAAAAAAAGAAACACCCCTCCCCCATCAACAGTCACCTTCCCTGTCTTTCCATCTGCATCTTCAGGACATTTCATAGAAACGTATTAACATCATATACAGTTGTTTATGAGTAGATTTCACTCAGTGTTTTTGAGTTTCGTTCACAATAAAACATAGATCAGTATTTGGTGTCTTTTTACTGTTGAATACTATTTCATTAAATGGACATATTACATTTTATCCATTTTTCAGTTGATGAACTTTTGGTCTGTTTTCATTTTTTTGGCTCTTGTAAATATTGTTGTTGTGAAGATTCATGTACAAGTTTTTGGGTGGACATCTTAATTTCTCTTGTATACCTAGGAAGAAGAATTTAACAGTTTAAGGAAGTCGTACCAAATTGCTTTCCACAGTAGGTCCACCATTTCACATTCCCGCCAGCAATGGGGAATTCGTACTTTTTCTACACTCTTACCAACTCAGTTTTTATGGTCTCTCTTTTTCATTACAGCCATGGCGTTGGGTGTAAGATAGTATCTCAGGGTTTTTCTCCATTTTTCCATGCAGATGAGTGAGTTGAGCACATTTTCATGTGCTTATTGAACTATTTGTACGTCTTCTTCAGAGAGATGTCAGCTGAGACCCCAGCTTTTAAAATTAGGTTGTCTTATTGAATATAAACTTAAAAAATATTTATGTATCTGAGACGTCTCTTATCAGATACTTGATTTATAAATGTTTTCTCCATTTCTGTGGGTTACCTTTTACTTTCTTGATGGTATTTTTTCCAATGCAAAAATTTTTGTGTTGGTACAGTCTGATTAAGAGTCTTCTTGTTGTGCTGCTAGTGTTCTATTTTTCATATTTTTGTCTTAGATTATTTAGTTGTCTCAGCGCCATTTGTTAAAGAGATAATTTTTCTCCCACTGAATTATCCTGGCACCCTTGATTTTTTCCTAGTAATCGTTGATAAATGTGAGGATTTATTGTTAGACCTTCAGTTTTATTCTGCTGACCTATATGACTCAATATATTTTATTTTGACTAGTTCCTTGGTAAGCTTGTGTGTATAATTCAGCAGAGAAAACACGTCTGGTTAAAAATCTTTAGTATTTTGAGAAAAAAATTTTCTGTACCTTTCCTGGGGACACTGACGTACTCTTGTTTTACCAACTGTTGAGTCTTAAAGAATGTAGGAGAGTGCCAGGCACCTGGCGGTGCATTATAAACATTTGCAGAAGGACTGATTGAAGGATTGTTTGAATCATGCTGTTCCTGTTGCTTTTGTCACTTGAGATTGTACTTGAATATTTAGATTTCCCAAACTTCTCTGTGCAGGGTTTGAGTGTTCCTATTTATGTTCTGAAATAGATTTGCCTTTGTTTCTTTCTTTAAATCACTTGGTGGAGGATGAGGAAAAGAGTGTGTGCATATGTTTTATGAATAACATTTTTGTTAGCTGTGATAGGTGAAGCTGTTTTGTTAGCTGTGATAGGTGAAGCTATTTAAATGTGTGTGTGGTTTTAATCAATTACCTTGAAGCATACTGAGAAATTGTTAGAGATTTATGCTAAGCTGGGCAATATAGTTTTGCCCCCATTAGGAAAATTATTTCAATGGCTAGAACTTCTGAATACATCTTCTCCCATCACTTTCAACTCTGAAATTCAGGACTTCTAGCAGGATCCCTGGCTAAAGCCTAGGGAACTGCTATGGCTTCATGGAATTAGACCAAGATCCCATATGACTGGGAGCAATTGTAGCAAATCTTATTGGTATTAAATCTGGCATCCTATAAGCTTTACTGTCTTGTCTGGATTGTACATTTTTAAAATTGGTTATATTCAAACCCTTGAAAGGTCCTTGTAGCTGGGTGGCTGCAACAGCTCCCCTGGTGAATCTCAAGTGTCTAGAGCCTAGTAATGTCCTGAGATCACAGTGTCCTCCACACAAACTGCTTTCTGCTTTCTCTCGCTTTTTTTCTCATCCATGCATTCTTTTGCCCTCTTGTTCAGCTCTTTGATCCTTCGCACCAAACCTGTGTTTGTCACATATCCTCCATTAATTTAGCCCTTGGTGCTCCTTGGTAAGGCAGCAAACAGCGAGGGGGAGTGTGGAAGGGTGATATGTGTTATACCAGACTGGATTTTACTTGTAACAGAAAGTTAGATCTGGTATAGGCATGCAGATCATCTAATTTAGTCCCGACCTCAGATAGATAGGTGAGAGAACAGGGACCCTGTGAGAGGTGCCTTGATTTGCCAGAGCCAGTCTGTGGGCTTTAGACCGTGTCTCTGGTTTCTCTCCTGGTGTTTCTGCCCAAGGCTACCCATCCCTCCCCCTTTCTTTACAGCATGAAAGGGAGGACTGGGAGCTGGTTATATCCGCAGAAGTCAGGATTTACTAAAAACCAAAGATTCACTGCTTATCCCCTTTCTTCCCCAGCTCCTAACCCCTCCCTGATCTTTGTCACCATTATCTTTCTAGAATTCAGTCTTCCCAGATTGTGGTCTGTCCTGATCGCCTTCTGTAGTCTTGGTGTTTGGATTCGGAAATTCTTTTGGCTACATCACATTTTCATGCATTTAAAAAAATTTATAAAAGGGATTGTGTATGTGAAGTTTTTTACAGAATGATAGTTATTGCTTTGCATTTCAATTTTGGGGGGCTATTTTAAAAGTGTGTATTTGTCTAAAAGGTCTAGAATAATTTATTTAACGGTGTGGCTTTAGAGCTGTGCCACTCAGTCTTTTTCCTTGGTCTTTACTTTGTGAAGCCTGTCCTCTGACTTCCGACAGCTCCATGTTGACCATCTCGCCAGGAAAGAAAATTAAGAAGTAATTTGTGACCCTGTTTATTGCCTGAGAAGGGGGTGTAGAGAAGGGAAAGGTAAAATTGTTCTTTCATTGAAGGGTTCAGAAGGGCTATTTGTCAGGGGGCTTGTAGATCTTTCCTCCTGATAATGATTGTTTTGTGCTTTTGCTGCTGTTTACAAATTTTCCAGAATTCCTACGAGAGCCTCCTTTATTTTTTTCCCCAGACACATTTTTTTGCATCATTTTCTGGAGGAGATGTTTGAAGATAGTTTTGAGTGTGAGGGTATATTGGGATCTGGACCAATGCTATATGTCATAAACATTTGTGACCTCATTGTGTAAGACTTTATTCAGAACTTACAGTATATCCAAAGCATCAGGATTTCTAGTGAGTATAATGAAACAGAAGGAGGACACTTGTCCGAAAGTTTAACCTGTAGGTGGAAAGACAAATATTTACCTATAAACAGGAATGTGTAACACAGGACAATTTGTAAACAAGTATTGGGTTGTATGTTGGAGATTCTCATATGTACAGTACAGAAATTTTTATAGGAGAGTGCTTCCTGTATGCCTTGGTGAGGTTAATCATGTTTTTTAAACGTGAATATAGATTCACAGTACCTTATCTGGATCTCTTGGGTCCAGATGTTTTTAAGTTTCAAGATTTTTCAGATTCTGGTAAGGTAATATGGTGTACATATTATACAGCCTTCCTGGGCATGTCTGAGCCGGTACCTCATAAACCCAAAACATTAGTATTTTTGCAATTTAACATTTAGATATTCATATAACTGGGTAAAAAGGGACTATAAGAAGCTTGTAACAACTTAGAACAGATTTTGTTCTTATATCATCCCTTGCTATATGGCAAATTATGAAGAACCAACATGTACTAACTATAATTTCTATGGGTCAGGAATCCAGGAACAGCTTAGCTGGGTCATCTGGTTCAAGTCTTTTATGAGATTGTGCTGAAGCCATGGCTGAGGTGTTGGTCATCGGGTGGTGGTGGGTCTGCTTCTAAGCTTGTTCGTGTGACTGCTGGCAGGCTTCATGTCCTGCATAGCTGTTGACAGCCTCCGTTTCTTACAGTGTGGTGTCTCCATGGTTTTGAGTGTCTTGTCAACGTGGAAATTGGCTATCCTTATACAGCAAATTTTGAGAGGGGCTGGGGGCACACCTCAGCAGTTCAAACACTTGCCTAGCAAGCACAGGGCCCTGGGTTTGTTCCCCCAGCACTGCATAATCTGGGAATGGTGGTGCATGCCTGTAATCCCACACTTGGGAGGCCGAGGTAGGAAGATTGCTGTGAGTTTGAGGCCATCTTGGGCTGCATAATGAGTTTAGAATCAGCCAGGACTACAAAGTAAGGTCATGTCTTAACACAAACACCAACACATACACACCAGAGCAAATGATGCAAGAAAGAGGGAGGACTTGCAAGATGGAAGCCATGGTCTTTCATAGCATCCTGTTACTTCTGCTGAAAACTCTTGTTCATATCCATCAGCTTTGGTACAGGAGAGATGACATTAGTGTCTGAATACCAAGAAGTGTGGATGACTGGGTGCCATCTTGAAGGTGCATTGCTACAGTTTTCAATTGTGTTTTGGCATTAAATTTAAGATGAAGCTTTTCAGTTTTCGTAAATTCTTGGATTTCAGATCGTGGATTTATATAGACTTCGTCTTTTTGAGAGTGATGATTTGTGAAGGTGGTCTGTGTCTCTAAAGGCTCTCCCGGGTGGGGAGGCAACACGGAAGATGCAGAGGGGTTTGGAGGAAGACAAGGCATGTCTGCAGGATGCTCACACTAGGAGTCTTCCCTCTGCCAGGCCCTGTGCTTAATGTTAGGAGTAGGTAGTTTTTAACTGCATGGGGCATAAATCTAGTATTACACTTTGAGAAACAACCCGTGTGTGATGAAAGTATGTTTATTGAAAGATTTTTCTTTCTTTAATAGGAAAGATAACCTATATAGTGGGATAAGAGGAGAATCTAAACTTAAAGAATCTAGATTCCTCTGCTGTTGTCTTCATTTTCTAGCTTGGAGAAGTCTTCAGTGTATTGGAGTCCTAAGTTTTTCCATGTGTAAAATTAAATTGTATTAATATTCAAGTAATATTATAGGTATTGAGAGGCTCAGAGGGAGTAATAGCTGAAAAGCTTTTGGGAAAACTTTACCATTCTGTAAAGTGTTAATAATTATTATCTGTGGTTTCATCCTTTACTCCCTGGTGACCTTTGGTAAGTTACTTACCTCTGCTTGAGTTTCATCAATGAATAGGGGATAATGATACTATCTGCTTCAGAGGTTGTTTTAGGGGTTCAATTAGATAACATACACAAGAGCTCAAGTAGTATAAATACCAAATAGAGCTGAGTTGCCATTATTTTGTAGTTATATATAATTCTAGCCTAAGGAGAGATTTTTAAAAAGTGAAATTAAGTGTCCTTAGGTAGCTCTAAACAATGAGGCAAAGTAAATTTTTTTTGTGAGAAAACATTTTGTTATTTGCATTTGCTGATTAGAAATTGATTTATTGGTTTGACAGAATTTACCTCTAAAACACCTTCCTCCCTTTTTATTTATTTCATATGGACCTTTATATATAGCTTTTCAATTTTTGAAGGTCAATAGTTGAAGGAAAGCCCTTCATATTTCTGGTAGGATAGTAGGCAGGAGTTGGCTGTTTGGCTCACATCACCAAGCATTCGTAGATAACTTTTGAGTACTTGATGAAGATGTATTTCAAAAATGAAGCTTGTAGCTGAGCTTATAATGTCTTACTAGTTAAAATTCCCTGTAAGTTAGCCAGTTGAAAAAGTGGATATGCAGGTTTATTTTTTAATTTCAGTAGTGAAGACATTAAGTTAATTATGATTTAGCTTGGTAGTAATTTGAATTGTCCCCCACACCTTTTCTTGAGGCTCATAAAAACATTAATGAGCTTTATTTTCTAGAATCTAATCATTGTCCAACTATCCCTGAAGAACTTTCCCTTACTCTGTCTTGAAGACATTGCATGCACGCAGGCATGTCAGCGTGGACACTGGTGTCATGGGCTTTCACGGGGCAGCAATAAAGAAAACAGATGCAAGGTTGACGGCAGCTCAGTCCCCATACGTCACAGATTGCCTTTGTGAGTGGAGGTGAATCAACTTGGAGCCCCATATATATTTTCAGGTTAAAAACATTGTTTTATTCCCACTTGAAGTAGGCTGTACTCTTTTTTCCTTCCAGGGAGCGAGAGGGAGACAGCTAAGTGACCTCATGTTTAAATACCATGTTAAATATTTGGGCCAGTTGTGTTTAAGAGTAAACGTCTTGCTAATGCTCTCTAGGCAATGCTTTATCTTCCTTATAAACATTGTTTTCAAAAGATGAACAGTATTGAGAACAGCATTTTCTTAATATATGAACATTAGAGCAGGTGAGTATTTCCAAGAGAAGGCAGCTTGCTTTACTAAAAAACACAAAGCATATTTTTGAGACGTTTCGTTGTCAATTGGTTTGGCTTTCAAATACTTCCTATCTGGTGTCAGAGAAAAAGTTAGAGATGATGCAGTGATTTTCTCTCTCCTTCTTCCAGCCTGCTGGCATGGGGGGCAGGGGCCGTGGTGATGGTATGCCATCAGTTGCTTATAATTTGCTGAGCCTTGCATGTGCTTTTTCACTGCTGTAGTAAAGCGGTGATACTGACAAAGGCCTCTGTGGTTCCCAGCGTAAAGCGGAAGTCGGGTCAAGTGCCCTCTGTACTAGTGTGTTTTCCTGCCTTCATCTACAAGTACTTAGATAATTCCATCCCTTCTGCTGGAAGCTGACGTAGCAGAGTGGCAACGAGGCACCCGCCTCCCCAAACGGAACCCAGAAGCATGCTACTACGTATTTGTAGTTGCTGGTTTTCCGAGTGTGCTCTAGTAGAGATGGCGAATGCAAGTCCGTAGGCTGCTCCCCTGTGGCCTGTCTTTGTCCGAGTATGGCGGCTGCTTCGGCTAATCTCTTTTCCACGAAGAGTCCCTGGCACTACCTGCGTAGGTCCTGCCACTTTGCTTTCGTTGGAGCGGGTTCGATTCCTACTGTTGGCAGAAAAAGGATTAGGAGACAATAAGGACAAAATAATACAGTTTCTGTAATCCCGGGAGATTTAACACTTCCGCATAAATTATAACTTTGGGCAAGAGGAAAGCCTGTACAGCCCAGATGGATGTTATTACCACTTGATTCCGGTATTTCTGGTTGTGTTAAGGCATGCAGGGGTAACAATTTTTTAATCAAAATTGAGCTGGGCCACGTGGTGCAGGTCTGTAATATCATCTCTCTGGAAGGGTAAGGCAGGAAGATCTCAAGTCCAAGCCTAGATTGATCAACTTGGTGACTTAGAACCAGTGTTGAGATACAGATCAACTTGGTGACTTAGAACCAGTGTTGAGATACAGAATAAAATATTAGTTGGGGGTGTAGCTCAGTGCAGAGGTTCTGAATTCCACCTCTAGTATCACGTAAACATGAAGTCTGAATTAATAGTTTTCTCTTGGGCAGGAAGTTTTAGTTCTTCTGTGAGTAAAGGGTATGAGAAGGATTCATCAGAGGCTGGCTATTAAGTATGTTAAGCGCGTGTTCGGTGCACGTGTCCACCCAGCCAGGCCAGCGGGCAGCTCCCTCCGGGGTCCAGAGGTGTGGTGAGGAGCCTGGCTGGTGCCTGCTTGCAGAGCCTGCAGGTAGTGCCTGGGGTTTTTCTTGCTTGGAGCCACAGTCAGCTTGTTCATTACCCAGCTTCGAAGAGGATTGTGGCTTTTTTCAGTTCCCCTCTTAAAGTGGACCAGCAAGACCCAGAAAAATAAAGTTTCCAGTTTTCAGCAACTTGGGTGATTGGTTTGGTAGAGAAAGGAGAGTAATGCTTTTTAATAGCCTTTTTAAAAACTTGATTTTCTTCACCAAGTCTACTTCATAGTGCAAGAACATATGAAACTGAAAGTTTCCTGCAAAGAGGAGGGGGCAGTCAACTCCATGGAAGTTTTAACAGCACTCGTCAGGCACCCAATCCTTTGTGCCCCGTGTAGCGTCTGACACGCAGTGGTGTTGCTAGATGCAGGTCCTCGGGTCCTTTCTGTTCTTGATGCTGGCATGAAGAGGACAAAATGAACGTGCGTGAGGTCCTGAATCGCAGCTCACTGTAGACCAAGGCCAGAAGTGAGGCTGGACGGGGAAGAGACCCCGGGGTCACAGGGAGAAGGGGGTCTCGAATCTGATTGTTGAGGGTGAGGGGGCTGTTGGAGAGGAAAGGCCAGGGCATTGCCCAGTCAGCACCTTGGGAGGTTACGAGGCTCACTGACCCCGAGGCTGAGGGGAACATCAGCGCCTCTCCTGGGGGGGTGGTAGGCCTTGAAATTCAGGAGGGGATGACAGACATGGGCTGTGAAGGTCACAGTGGAGGAGGCCTCGATGGCATTTCAGGACATTCAGCTGCCAGTTGATGATGGCAGGCCGTGCTGGAGCACGAGGGCTTGGCATTTGGGAGCATGTTAGCATGTGGTGGGAGCTGTGCCGCGGTAGTGGCAGAGGGTAGGAGAGCAAGGGTGCCTGGGATAGCCATTCATCAGATGTGTGTATTCTGAGAACCTCTCACCTGCCAGGTTCTGGGTCAGACTGTGGATGCAGCTAAGTCAGAATCACACAGTCCCTGCCGGTGGGGAGCTTGCAGCCGGGGAGGACCCTGGCAGTATCATCTCATGAGTCAGAAGAGGAAGCAGATGGCGCCGAGTATCCTGAGGACGTAGTTTTGGACTGAAAAGCGGGGACTTGGAGGCCGAAGTTCCAGGTGAAGAGCATCCTGTGCAGAAGCCCTGCAGCAGAAGCAGAGAGACCCCAGCTTGTCTGGAGTGTAGAGGAGAAAGGAAAGCCCGGCGTGACATGGTTACAGTGGCGTGGGCATGCTGACAGGAGCACTGAGGGAAATGTTGAAGTGGTTTGAATTGGAGGCGGATGCTGGACCCAGATTGCATTTCAGTCCTTCTCACTCCTCCGTACCTGCCTACCACTAGACTCCTGCCTGCATACTAGGGCTCATGCGTAAGGTGGCTACTCTGCCTAATTACAGCCCTTCCTGCACCTGTTGGTTGCTTAGTGCAACCTGCTTGCGATCAAAGTCGTAGCAGTTTTATTTCCATGTGTCGCTGGAGAGTGTCCATTTTGTAGAGAAACACACCCTTAAAACTCAGTGTTTTCTTCTTGGATCACTGCTTTATGCATTAAAAGATTTAAGTTTTTCCTATTTAAGAGTTCTTAATAGGCAATAAAATTATTAATCTTAAGCATTTTGAGTTCTAAAGCTTAAGATTTATGAAGTTATTAGGAATAAAATTTGCTTCTCAGTCTTGCAGCTTGTTTCTGCCTCAGTGCCTTAGTACCTGCTATTCCTTCTGCCTAGAATGTTCTTCCTCCAGAATTCTGCAAGGAAGGCTTGTCCTCACGTCTTCCCCTCACCTCCTTCCTCCCTCCCCCTTCTTCTCCCTTCCTTCATCTCTCTCTCCCTCTTTACCCCCTCTTCTCTCGTCCTCTCCCCCTTTTGCACTCCTCTCTTGCTCCCTTATCACGTGCCCTGGAGATCCAGCTAATCTGTTCTAGGGTGGAGTGGTAGGGAACCAGGGCCTTTGCCTGTCACCTGCACCTGTGGCTCCTGTTCCGACTGGAACCTCTTGAAAGACACAGAGCCAGGACTACTTAGTTTAACTTAGCTTTTCTGGATATCTATGTGAGACAGAATGTGGCTTTAGGCCCTTAAATTTTGGGATGATTTGTGACACTGCAGTATTGTTTTATAGTTGCCCTCTAATGTTTGAGTTTGTTTAAAGCACTCAATATGACATTCTAAAGCACCAAGTATGGATCTGAAAGAAACTGCTTATTGAAGCAATATAGACAGAGCTTTCGAATAAAAATGTGAAATGATTTTCTTACAATGCCATTTTATTTTATTTAGGCATTGAGAGATACTGAGAGACGCAGGGTGTATTTATTAGAGCGTAGGTATTGAAAATTTGGAGTCGGGCGGTTGTGGTTCTGTGTCTTTCGCCCACCTCGTCCTTCCAGTGTGAAATTGGACTGGTTGCCCAGCCTCTCTTATCAGGCTCCTCTTTGGAATGAGGTGATGCTAGTAGCTACTACTGTTTCTGGGATGGTTGTGAGGATCAGGTGATCTAAGTGCGTATTAGTACAGTGCCAGGATTATGAAGCCATTATATTCTGAAAATATTGAAAATTGTCAATATAAATACTTCCTAAAGTAGAGTGGTAACCATTTTGAATAAAGTACTTATATTTGACAGTGTTAGAGATTTTTAAGATAATTGTGCTTTACTTATTCCTAATGTCCTTTGAACCTCCTGCTAAGCCTTAGGGTTTTTTTTTTCTTCCATGCCCATCAGTTCCTCTCCTGGGATAAGAAATTACTTTAGCATAAGTTCACAGCTCATTAAATTAATTTAAGAACCAACTGCTTCAGAGGCCCTCAAACCAATAATTTACTCTTAAGTGTGTGTTTACATCTGAGAATCCCAGCAGGGGGCTAGCGGGAGTGTGATGGGCTTGGAAACTCCCTTGCCAGGACTGAGCCTGTCCCCTGCCCAGCTGGCTCAGAAAACCAGTTACCCAACCAAATTGTCATTTTGAAGATTAAAGACAGCTGTTCTGCCGACCAGGACCACCTAATGACACATGGAGAGAGACAAAGCTTGCGAGCTGCAGCGCCCCTGATAATTGAGCAGGTAGATGAGACGGCAAGGCCCGATCTTCGATCTTCAGGAGGGCTGGCTTCTGGGGAGGCGGCCACACAGCTGGGCCTTAGGCCTGGCAGCCGGTGCACTCCAGGTTTTCCCAGCATTTCAGCCTGTCTCTTGTTGTCTGTGACCTTCGTGTTCTCTCTCCTCCTCCTCAGCCCAGTGGTGCTGACCCTGAACGCACATTAAGTCACCCTTCAAGTGCTCTGGGTGGTGTCTAATTTGGGGGAACATTTGTAAACCGCTGCCTCAGTGACTGCAGTGAGGGTGGGGCTTCAGGCCCGTACCCCAGGCCCAGGTAGTCTCCTGATTTGCAGGCTTCACCCTCCGCCTCACTGCTTCCCTGGCGTCTGTTAGTTAAGGCTGACCCTGGGCAGCATTAGCTGTGCGTGGAAGAAACAACAAGGCCAGAAAAGCCAACTGCGCGACAATCTTCGACTGCTTTCTTTTCTGCATAACATGAAGGAAGATTTGTTTTTGTGAAAAAAAAATTCACGAGCTGTAAGTAGATAACTGTTAAGGGCAAATTGTTAGTTTGCCGCCCTGTTGGGTTTTGAATTAATTTAATGAGCTGTGAGTTTCTGCTGAAATAGCTTGCGTTTATAAGTCTTCCTCTGTGTCACTCTCCCTCGAGAGGACCTTTTGGGGTTTGGTGTTTTAAATTTCTCTTGGCTGGTCCTTCTGCTGTGGCATACGATTAAAGAGCTTTACTCCCTTTATTATAATTGTTGTAAATATCATGTGGGAAGGTTTTGTATTTCTTTTTAAGTGGTTAAGGTGATAGACTAAGGACATATGTCATGAGGTCTGAGTAAGTGTGGGGTTAATTTGATTGGTTTCTCTTTAATGTGACCACATGATAATAAAATATACAATTTACTAAAATCTCATTTGTAAATAATGTGTGTTTGAAAAGGTAGAAACTTTCCAGGCTGGCTTAGGTTTTGTGATAAATCTAAATATTATTTTGCATCTCATAGGAAAAATTGTAAATGATTTAATGCAGTTACTTTAAGATATTGCCACCTACTAAGACAATCTAGCACTTATCTCTTCAAGGAATACCTTAATTGCAGGTCTTTACTGCTGAGATACTGAAAGTGACAGGAAGGCAGGCTTGGAGCCAGAGTGGGAGGGATGGTGCTTTGGGGTACTTTGGCCATGGTCAGGTAAAGCACCTGTGTTGCCCACCTCTGCCTTCGTTCCTTGTTGAAGGACCTGGCCAAGGTGGGCTGGGGCCTGGCACCAGCAGCCTTCAAAGTCTGCCTTGGGACTTTTTTGGTGTACAGTTAGTTACCAGGCAGAGTTCGCAGTGAAAGGCCCGGGAAGATACCAGCTCTGGATTGAGAAAGCTTCACCTCAGGCAATGCAGGTCCTTAAATCAGCACTTACTGATAAAGCACTCAGACTTTGTCCTCTGGGCTCCTCAGTGCCTCCGGGGCTGTGATTGTGCTTAGATGAGGCCTCCTTCAGGCTTTTAATTTTCCTATCCGATGTGAGGCTCTTTTCTTTTGGGGCAGGTCTAGGTTTTCCAGGTGGCCATACATACACTTGAGGTATTCAGGCAGCAGCTTGCTTGGTAACTTTTTTCCTTCCATTAAAAAAAATTTTTTTTTTTGATACTGAGTCTTGCTGTGTAGTCCCCAAGCTGGCCTCGAACTCACAGCTGTCCTTCTGCCTCAGCCCCCTCAGTGCTTGGATTGCAGGTGTGTGCCTAGCTAATTTTTATGCACTGCTGGGGGATCGAACCGCAGCCTTGTGTGTGAACCAGGGCCTTGTGCTTGCTTGTCAGTGGTAAAACCAGGCTGCACTCCCCGCCCTCCTCATTGTCTCTTTAGCTAAGCAGGCACCCGCGGGAAGGAGCTCCCGCAGTGGTGAGGTCAGAAGGAGAAGGAGGTCCATTCGTCTCTGCCGTCCCTGGTGAGCTTTTGCTTCCTCGCAGGAGAGTCTCTTCAGAGCTTCTTGTCTACTTAGTCTTCCAGGGTCGCATCTGTGGTGTCTTCCTTGACTGTATTGTTCAAAGTAACCGAATCAATAATCTGAGTTTTGAGAGGCAGGTCGTATTTATGATGGTTAAATGTAGGATTAAAAAGAGAGTTGACCCAGGAAATAAATTTTTTTTTTCTGCAGTATGTATGAAGTTAGTGTTCAGTACAGTTTCTTAATCTCTTTGGCAGATCGGGCCCTGACAATTAAATCCAGTTTTTTGCTTTATTGGATTAAAACAAACAGAAACATTCAATTGCCCAGGAAACCTTGTTCCCTAAGCATTTTTTTCTAATCAATACTGGTCATGTAGATGAAATCAGAAGCCTGCCTGCCTTAAAAAATTACTTGAGTAAGCTTTTAAAAACCTATCAAAATGAAAATAATATTGCTGAAGGTTTATTGCTAAAGGTTTGATGTCCCATTGGAAATAATTTAGGACCAGACAAAAGTACTTTGCTGTGAGGAACTTTTATGTAAGGTTTGAGTAATTTTATGGGCTGGGTTTATGAGGCAAATGTTTCAGAAGCTGTTTGTTTCCTCACTGTGCGTTTCCAGGATTTAACACAAGAGGCCCCTCAGTGGATGATAGGGGCCTTCTTTGTGAGTTGCCACAAACAGCTCTGCTTATTAAAGACATGTCCAGTGTCTTAGTTACTTTTTCAGTGCTGTGACAGAAACACCTGATATCCACAATTAAAGGGAAGAAAGATACTTTTTTAGCTCACAGTTTCCGAAGGTCACAGTCCATTTGTGGGTGGTGGTAATGGTGGGAGTGCAGGCAGAGGAGCTCTTTACAGCATCACAGGCAGGGAGTGCCAGCAGATGTGTACTCTTCCAGGTCATCTCCCAGTGTGAACTGTTCCTTCTGGGTCTTACACTCAGAAGTGTGCCACCTGCCCCATAATGTACTGCGCACCTATCATCCACCCCTCCTGATCAGGCCCCATCTCCTGACAGCACTTGGTTCCAAGATAATCCATAACATTCAAATATGTGAGACTTGGGGGACATTCCAGATCCAAACCACAACACCCAACAATCTGAAAGGGTACAGTGCCTCTGTTATCCTTTATAAGAATAGAAAACGCTAGGGTTGAAAGTTTTTTTTTTTTTTGGGCCAAACTATGTACAAATAAGTGTAATTGAAAGGGTTAGTGAAGCTATAGTAAAAAGTTAATTATTTGGCTAGCAGTGTGCTCACAACTTTATATCCAAAATAGTAAAACTGGAGGGAGAAAGGAGTGATACTCTAGTTTAAAAAAATTTAACACTATTGCCCACATTATTTTCAGAAACACTCTTACCAGTGCAACCTCCAACAGGAGCTTGTGAGCCTGAAACCCATTTCTGAGTGTTAGTAATATACATTGGAAGACTTGAGAGATACAAATTTTCACCTAAAAATATTCATAGGCAAAAGGCTGAATATGACTGATTTGTTTCCTGTTTTGAATTTTGTGTCCTTTAGCCTACTGGGGTCTCTCTTAATATGTTTTAGGTTTAGGGGTACCTTCTTTCTTTGATGTACATGCTATTTATAATTCTAATAAGGAGATAATTTGATTGGTTTAAAAGGTAGGGGTTGGTAAAAGGGATTTTAAATTTGTTGTGTTTGGCTTACGTATTAGAATGCACTTTTTCTCCTGACTTAATGACTGGAGATAGACAGTTCAGGGTTGGTGAGACGCTTTACAATGTAGAGCGCTAGCTTGGTTTTTCTGGTGTTTCTTGGCCTTAGGTTTGTGGTTGCCTGGAGTTGTTAAGAGTTTGTTACCACCTCTGGAATTTCTGTCCTCCCTGTATTAGTTTTCTCCACCATGCCCACACTTTAATTTTTTGACTGTTTTCAGGTTGCGTGAGTGGCTTTTGCCGAGTCTCTCTTCCTGGGGCTGTGATTGCTACAGATCTCTCTACCAGAGGGGAGTGGTTTTGTTTTGTTTTCCCTTGGAAGTACTACTTCCCCACAAGACCTCCTTTTCCATAGGCCTCATTGGTTGGGACCACAGTCACTGGGGGCTGTGGAGTGAGCACTTGGCAGTCTCTCATGGGAAGTGGCCTCTACTGAGAGCGGCTTCACTTGCTCTTTATAAAAGTTAAAGCTGAAGCCATATCCACGGGTCCTATGTGCCACTTCCCAGCCTTGCCCTGAAGGGGCAGAGCCTCTAAGGTGGCACTGCTCTTGCTCTAAGTAGGACTGCCCAGCCTACGAAGGGGATGAGACTGCCCAGCTCTGTATCTTACCTTTCGTGGAACATAAGGAAGCCCAAGGTAAAATTTATTTATTGCTCATGCTGAAATACCTCCCATCTAAGGCAAGATCTCATTGTGATTGTTTCTGCATTTAAGTGGGCTTCAAGCAGGGCTTTGGCAAGATGTACTTCATTAGTTCATCATGTAGGGAATGCATACTTTACATGCCCATCTGCTTCCATGGGAATGACAGAAATAACTAACTGGCTTGTAACAGAAGGTCTCAAGCCTCAAATGGAGATGCTCCTGATGATTGGTCATGAAGTGTCTTTTCATTATTTCTTTAATAGTAGACTTAGTCTAATTATAAACATTTATCATTCATCCTTTTCTTGTCTTTAAACTCACTTTAAACGAGCTCTAGTTTTTAATGTAATTAAATCTATGATTATGTTTCTTTGTGGGTTCATATATTGTTTTATGTTAAAATCCTTCCCTATTCAGAGTTGTTACCTGTCTTTTTTGATACCACGTTTGAGATATAATTTATACAACTTACCCACTTAAAATGTGCCATTCAGTGTTTTTAAAAAAAATATTCAGAGCTGAGGAGCTATCACCACTGTCAACCTTGAAAGACTTTTGTCACCTTGAAAGAGAACTTGTGTTCTTTGGCCATCATCCCCAGTCTTCTTTTTCCCCACCGCCCCACGTGCAGGCAATCAGGAATCTACTTTCTGTGCCCATAAACTTGCTTGTGGTAGGCATATTGTACAGGTGGAATCATATGTTGTCTTTTGTGATTGGGAGGTTTTTTGCTTAGCATAATATTTTCATGATTCATTCATTCATGTACCTTCTATTAGTACTTCATCCTTATGGTATTTTTACCTTTTTTTTACATTTACCTTGAAATCTGTCTAGAATTTACTTTGGTATATAAAGTTGTAAATTATTTGTCAACAAAGACTTTCTTATCTGAAGGTAATTTAACTTTTTAATTTATTTAAAAAAATTTGAATCAAACTTTAAGGTCCTTATATATAGAGAAATTATGTATGATTCATCGATCCCATTTTCCTGATTAGTCCACAAGTATATCAATAGTTGTCTGAATACTATTGATTTGCTGTGTGTTTTTCTCTTTGATTTGGCTGGTATCCGCTCTTATAACTTCTTTGACTATTACTTTTTAAAGCAATTTCTTTATTATTTATTTATCGAGACTGGGTCTTGCTCTATAGTCTAGACTACTCCTGAACTCACTATGTAGTCCAGGCTGGTCTTGAACTCAAGGAAATCCTCCTGCCTCAGTGTCCTGAGTGCTGTGATTACAACTGTGTGTCAGCATGCCACCTAATCCCGTGTGTGTGTGTGTATGTGTGTGTGTGTGTGTGTGTGTGTGTGTATTTTAAGGCCCTAAAATACTATGAGTTTGCTACTCTGAAGATGCCCAGGATTTCAGTCTAGTTTTCTTAAACCTGTAATTTCATCTTGTAAAACCCCAAAATTTAAACTTTACATTTACCAACATGTTCTGTTTATTTAGAGCTTTCTGTTTCTTAGTTAAGTTTTACAGTTGCTAGTCTTTGAAATATTGCAAGTTTCTTTTTGAGGTTATTCCTTAGTGTCACATAGTTGTATCATATTTTGGATGAAAAGAGTTAAAAACAACACATAATGGAGATACATGTATACCCATGTTCATAGCACAACTACCAATAGCTAAAATATGGAAGTCACCAAAATACCCATCAACAGACCAGTGGATACACAAGCTGTGGTATTTATACACAATGGAATACCATGCATCAATAAAGTCCAACAGTGTGGAGGCTTTTACAGGCAAATGGAAGAAACTTGAGAACATCATGCTTAGTGAAGTGAGTCAGAAGCAAAAGGTGAAACATCGAATGGTCTCTCTGATATGAGAAACCCAGATCACAGCTATCTCATGGAACTTAAAACAGAAAAACAAAGTGAACCAGTAGGGTAGGGCAAGGAGGTAAGCAGGGGAGGGTAGGGGGTGGGACAAAAGGAGAGTGGGAAAGTCCTTGTCACCTTGACAAGATACATAGGTGCACAAAATGCTCAACTTCATTGTAAACCCTAAATTTTGCGCTTATACTTATCAATAAAATGGGGAAAAAGTAAAGTGGTGCAGTCATTTTTTGTCACCCCTCTTTTAGGGGGGGAATCGCTCAATCCTCTTTTACTGCTTTACTTTGGGAGGAGCCACCCTCTCAGTTTGGAGGAGTGGGACATGTTTGCCTCTTTTATATTATGAAAGCATATGCCCACAATTCCCAGGATTTTGAGTCTTACAGATAGACAGCTCAGAAGTTTTTAAGATGTCTGTAATTGACAAAAGTCTTAGCAGCAGTGAGGTGTTAAGTCAGCATGCTAACTTTAGGGTGAAATGGTGGTCATTGCTTCTGCAGCTTGGTCTTCCTTAGCTTCTGTTCATTTCATAATCGTGGTTTTTCGGATTTCCCTTCCTTCCTGGAAGCTATCCACATGTGTTCAGGAAATTAGGTTTGCTAGATATGCTTGCTGCAGCTTGTATTCAAGAGCCTGACAGATGTAATAACACAGTGGAGTGGAATCGGAGCAAGTCTTGGTTCGAATTCTGATGCTTTTAGTAACCGGGGTTGGGCAAGTCACAGCTTCTCTGAATCACATTTGTAAAACCTTTTAGGGTAGTAGAAAGATTATGTATGCCAACCATATTATTCCTCCTAGTAGGTACCCAACTATCAATACTTACTGTATTTACAGAACATTCTATAATCAACAGTTTCTTATCTACTATCCTGAAAAACAAATTGTTTGAGAACTTAACATTTTTTCACTAGCTGTATTGCATTTCAGTGCTAACTCTTTCCATATGGACATCTCATTGGTTGATTCATTTGGTTGTAAAACTTAACCTGACCTGGGTATATTTGAGGAAAGACCTGTCTCTGATGTGAGGCAGTTTAGAGTTTTTGTTGATCATATTTAGTGTAAATACTCAGGGACTTTGTAGCAGAAATATAGCTATCTTAGTCTTCCTGAGGATTTGTAAAATATATTGGAAAAGTCTGGATCATAGCTTTCTGAAATTAAGAGTTTTGGGGCACATGTGGCTCCATTAATTTTGGGTAAGTAATTGGGAAAAATTGATGATATATACTTTGAGTCAGAGGAAGGGTATGAATGGTCTAGGGGAAGTTATCAAAATGTCTGGGTCCTCTCGATAAATGGGGTACATACTCCTCTTTCCTTTGAGTTGTGTGTATAGTTTTTCTGACTGTTTTGGAGCTGGAGGTATGTCAGCATTATAAAATTCATTGGAGACATTTCAATTTTTTTTCCTGTACTTTTGTGATAGATTTTGTAATGAGAGACTTTTGCTCTTTGAAAGTTTGACAGAGTGTATGTTGAAGTCTGTCTGAAACTAGAGTCTTGGTTTTTCTGTCCTTGAAGTTATTCTTTCAGCATTTTAAGGAAATCTTCCTTGATGATCAGAGAAAGTTAGTTAAGTAGGTAGTGCTTTGAGCAAATGACGGTTCAAATTGCCTGAAGTATTTTGGATTTTCAAGAGGTATCATTATGGATGGAAAAAAAAGTAAGCAACTATGATTAGTTCTTAGCTGTCAGTTACTTGAACATTATTTTAAAGAATTTGATTAAAGATTTAACAACTATTTAATGTTTTAATGAAAACATTTCAGTAAAATTAAACAAGCAGGGAGAAAGGAAGCATGGTATTCAACTGTAGGTTAATAGATATTCTTGGTAAAAAAGCAGAGCTAGATTTTAGAAAATGATTGAATATAATCAAGGAACATTGAGTAAAGTACCAAGAGTACTTTGGCTTTATGAATGAATTTGCTGTGGACATTCATAGTAGGTTTTATGTATAAAAGTAAAGCTTTTATCTCTGTGGCATAAATTTTATCTCTGTCCAAAGAATGCAACTGTGGGTTATGTGGCAGTTGCTTGGTAACATTTAAAGAAACTGCCAGTTTGCTTTTCAGAGGGGCTGCCCCATTTTGTAAACTCATCAGCAGTGTATGCGTGACCCGATTTCTTTTGCCCTTCCCTGAGTTCGGTGCTGTCACTGTTTGCTAAGCCATTCTGCTAGGTATGTAGTGATAGCACATTGTAGTTTTAATTTTTGCATTTCCCAGATGGCTGATTGTGTGGAGAATCTTCATGTGCTTATTTACTATCTATCTATTCTCTTTGGCAAAGTGTTTCCTATGTCTCTGCTGATATTCTAAGTAGATTGTTTTATTTTTTTCCTGCTTTTGAATTTTGCAAATTCTTTACATATTGTAGATATGGGTCCTGAGTTCAGATACATAGTTTGCAAATATTTTCTGCCTGGAGCTTATTATTTCATCCTCTTTCCAGGCTGTTTAGCAGGATGGTTGGTGCAGCCCAGTTTATAAACTTCTACCTTTTTTTTTTTTTCAAGTGTATGCATTCTGCTCTGTAAAGATCTATGTTGATTTACCTTTTTTTTTTTTTTTTTTTGGTGTCAGGTGAAAGCCAACTCCTGGAGACAGTCATTTGTTTCTTTTACTTGACTCAATTCATTGAAGACTCAGGCATTGCTTGTCATTCAGTCCCTGAGAATGTAGCTCCCCTCTAGGGATTCTTGTCTTCTGACTCATTCAATAGTGTCATTCATAAAATCAGCTTAGATCAATCAGGCCAAAAGCACATTCTGTTGCACAGGCACCAGAAGGCCATGGAACAGTGCACAGCTAGCAGCATTAGGAGCCCATGGTGTCCCTTCACCAAGACAAACACCCATCCTGCACTGGCCCAGATCTGGGCAGGCCAGAACGAACCTGTTTCAGGGGCATGAGGAACTTGAGCACATTTTTCCCAGTTCACTTAGCATGCTTTTACCTCCTCATTGAAGTATTTTTGATAACTTCTGTCATGGCTGCATTAAAATCGTTGTCAGATAATTCTGACATCTCTTTCATGTTAGAGTAGCAGTCTGTTCACTGCCAGCCATTCTGGGTTAGGTCTTTCGGGTCCTTGGTAGGAGTGATATTTTCATTAACATTGGGATATTTTTGCATTGTGTTTGAGACTGTCCTTGTTGAAGCCTTCTGTTTTACCATTTTTTTTAAACACCACTTTGTTGGTGTTTGAGAGTCACAGCCATTCGGCAAAGAGAAGTTGAATGTTGAACGTCATATTTCTACATTTTTGGTTTCTACATATTTAAAGGCCTTGGTCTCAAACTCAGTTTTCTGTGTGCCTTCTTGGTGGTGGTGGGAAGATGGGCAAAGCCACAAGATCAATTTGTCATACTTTCCTGGAGTGGCAATTTTGCCTGAGAGAAACATACTATTTTAAATTACCTTACCTCCCACCCAAAGCAAAAAATCAAGACAGATCTTTTTACGGAGCAGAACGTGATGTATGTAGAGTTATATATGCATTTTTAATGAAAAGCCAGGTAAGACCCTAGAGGAAGCTTGGGTGTATGGTGAGCTTCAGTGCTGGAGGGTGGGGTGTGGTTTTGTTTACAGGGTTCTCCTGTTGGGGTGAATTTGGAGCTGTATGGAGGTGCATTCTGAGCACTTGGGAAGCAAAATACTGTTAAGCAATGTTTCTTAATGTTATGTAACCTAGGTGATTGGACCAATCTAATGCTACACAGTATGAATCATTTTTATTCAGAAAAGTGCCGCTTTTCATCACCTTTAACTATCAAAGTATTTATTTTCCTTTAATAAGTTTTTCTGTTTTTTAAAAAAAATATGAAACTACACTCTCAGTCTCTTTCTCTTGTCTGTAGCTTTGAGCGCCCCATGGCTATAAATTTTAAACTTAGGTAACTCTTCTGCTCATTCTTACAAGGTTACCCCGGGAAGCTGTTGGATAATGAGAACATTCTTAGCTTTTTTGTTTCTGCTCCCAATCACTGTCAGGATAGATGAGCTCCTTTCTTCATGACTACAGTTTGTCACACCACCTTGATAGTCTAGTTTGGGACCTGAGTTACTCTGTGGGGATGCTTTTGACATTTGAAGAATGCCATTTATTTCTGAATTGAGTGCTCATTCCACACTAATAATGCTCTTGGTGGAAGTTCGCCCAGAAGATGGGTGCTTCCTACCCTGCAGGCTTGCAGTCTGGCAGAGCTGACAAGTGTGCACATGAGTTGGCCTCCTGTACTGCATATTGAATGAAAATGAATGTTTTCTCTTCTTCACGTATTAATCTGATTTTTTGGAAGTGAACCAACATTTGATGAAAGAAACTCATGTAATTTCAGCACTATAGAAACCATATAAACATTTAGTATTGATACTTAGATATTTCTCCACTAAAATATAAGTCAGATATATCTTTAAATTGAATCTTGGACCCTCCTGTGATTGATGACCGCAGTTATTTTATTCCTAAAGAGCATAATTTTGAAGCTAGATAAAACTCTAAAATAGTATATGGCATATGACCACAAATGCTGGCTAAAATAGCTACTGCTTTCATGGAAATAAAGGTGGCTCCTGATTCCTACATGCTTGACATATATGTGAGACAGAATTTGATTCCAGGTTGGGCTAAGAAACCACACCAGACTACCTGGTGGTGGCTGTCAGAAAGAAAGAGGAGAGAGAGATGTTGACAATGAACAGGCCTAATGGGGACTCTGAGGATGACTGGCAGGAGGAGCCTGGTCCTGCTGGTACTTCAGCTTTGCGACTTCTGGTCTCACTGCACTCCCCCACTGTCCATATCTGCATAATGTTTGCCCTGGGCTGAGAGAGCCACAGCGGGGAGACTGGCAGGCAGACTTGAGTAGAGTAGTTTTGGCTTAGTCTGTGGTATGGGGAATCTGTGTTCCTGGGCCCTGAGTTTTTATCTGAATTCATTTTTTTTACAACAGGTATTATTCCTGATTATTAAATCCTATAGTGATTGTTTAACAGTAGAGAAATGTGACATATGCCAGGTGTTTTAAGGGAGCATCTGTCTACCTCGTCACTTCCAGCCCATAGTCCTTTGGGTGTCACCATTTCTCACCAAGTTGCTGTAACAATCTCATGTTTTCCCTGCTTGCTTCTTTGACCATTGCAGTTCCTTTCTGTACATAGTAATCATAATGAGTCAGCTTCTTAAAATTTTTCAGTGGCTCCATTACATAAATAAGTAAAATGCAAGCTCCTTGTTATGATCTACCAAGATCTAGAAGACGTGGAGTCTGTGATGTGGCTCTCCTGTCTCTCTGCTGTCATTTTGGATCCTCCTCTCCTTTGCACACCATTCAGTTGTGCAGATCCTTCATTTCTGAATTGCATACATGAGAGCAGAGCTGCTAAGTGATAGAAGCCAGTCTGGCCTTCTAGCATTGTTGAACTCTTTCGTTCAATATCAGTAGCTTCCAGGATCCGGAGAAGGAGGTACCTTCCATCCCTTCCTTCCAGTCTGTTACTCGCAGCTGATAAATTGCACTGACAATAATTTTGGTCTTAATCCTGGCAGATTTATAATTACAATTTTATAGCAAGCAGGCACAGTGAATAGCCACTCCGGATGAATCATACTCTGTCCTTGGGCATTTTAAATAGCTCTTGCATGAATAGGTTCCTCCAGTGCAAGTATAATGACAGGGTATGACAGAGACACCAGCCAGCTGTGGCTCGGTGTGCAACAGAGCCTTCTGAGGCATGGAGAGAGAGCAGTAGCATTAGGGGCCATCACATCTCCAGTGAGAGTGACCTGCTGTAGGCGTCCCTGGGTCTGTGTGTCTTGGTGCAGCCATGGTGGATCTAGTATAATTGTTTCTAATCACATGTCTTGGATACCACTTATTTTATAGGTGAAAAAAATTTCTAACAGCTCCTTTCATAATTGACAAAACTTGTGTTGAATTTCTGAATAATGGTATGTAAAGTGCTAAGCCAGGAACGTTGGGTCCTCATAGTAGTACCTGAAATGCCAGCTAATGGGTGTTGTAGTGTTGATAGGTCTTTACATGGAAATACCCACTCACATAAGAGTACATACACGCCGTGCTTTGTATCAAAAGGTCTCCATATTACAGAAATGATAATAGATGAGGATCTTGCTGTTTTATTTACTGAAATATCCTGACCTCCTAAAATGTGCTTAGTGCATGGGAGATGCAATGTGTGTGAATAAAAATTTTTTATGTTCTAAATAATTTAGCTACTTTTGGAGCAAAAATTATTAAGTTGAAGATTCATAGCTAAGAATCTATATCTTTCTAAAAATTCATAGATCATTTTATTTACATAAAGTTGACAGGATTGTTACCAATCAAAAAGTCTAGTTTGATTAGAAGGGCTATTTTTGGTAAACTGAGCACATCATTACCACTTATTTGCTTATAAATTTATCAAGTCAAAAATGACAAAATTTTTTAAAAAATGAAAAATGCGGGAAAGAAATATAATACCAAGAATACCATAACACCTGGAAGTGTTGAGTAGTTCTTGAAAGGTGGAAGTTACCAGTTCTGTGGAGGAATGGAGTGAATACAAAGCCAGGGCAGAGTATGGCTGCAGAGGTGTAAGCACTGCTGTGGACTTGCCCACTCAGTGTGGGGTGCTCCTGAGGTGGGTGGCGCCCATGAGGCTTCCTTCGAGGTTAGTGCAGAACTTGGAGGCCAGTGAGCCTTCCCCTGCACCGAGGGTTTTGTTCCATGCTGAAGTGGACCACTGTGACTCCCCAGGTATTTTTCTGTTCCATCCAGACAGGATGGGGTCTGCCAAAAGAATGGGGTCCCCCACCTGCCTCACTGCATGCTGGTCATTTCTCAGCATATCTTTAGTTTTACAGTGGAGATGAAGCAACTATCTTAAGAGTTTTGTAAAGCTAGGTATCATGCTGCCACCTGTAATCCCAGCACTCAGGAGTCTGAGGCAGGAGGATTTCAAGTTTGAGACAATTTTGGATTACACAGTGAATTTAAGGCCATGTGACCTTTATCATAAGCCCCTGTCTTAAAACAAAACAAAAACAAAAAAGCAAAGAAGGCTTGTAAGTGTTATTATAAATAGTAAGTGAGAGAAAAAAGAAAATAACCAGCCTAGGGCATGATGCTCAATATTACAAATAAAGTGGTAATTGAATCTTAGCTTTGCAAATGGTCTGGGTTATTTGAAAATACCATGTAGGTACAAATTAGTAGGATGTGGTTTTGGTGTATCTTTGAATAGTAAAACATAGTGAAGGCATGGATTTAGCCTTCTGGGGAGTCATTTCATGAGCCACGTTTCTTAATATTAAAGTAGGATCACATGATTTTTAAATCATTTGATATAAACAACATTTAAAACAGGTCATCAGATTTGTCGCTACTTCACGTGCCTTTTTCAAATACCTATATAAATTTTCTAATTGAATTATGTCTAGATCTGATTTTGTAACTGTTTCTTCAGGTTCCTTAATAGGTGAATGTCTGTGAGAGAAATAACTCTCCATTGAATATCTGTTGTAACAAACAGTGAGAGGAGCTAAATAGATTTTTGATGCTGTCTGAAGAATAGATGGTGTTCTTGTGGCTTCTGAGCGCTTTTGCCTCCTGCAAGTACTTTACTTTAGGTTCTTCATTTTCCAGTACTTTGGTTTAAATCTGAAGAGTATTTGGAATATTCCTAAAATGTTTACCCTTATTAAATTTTGCCCTAGTAGGTCCAATTTCTTTTCTATTTTTTAAGATTTTTGACTCAGCTGAAAATTTTTTTACCTCCTTGACCTCCGTGTTGCTGCTCTAGGGGACTGTGATGCTGAGTAGGGTCCCCCCTCCCCTTTAGGCTGCAGGCTGCATTGGGGGCTGCACCCAGACAGGTGATTCCACCTACTGAGCAAGTTTCCTATAGCAGATGTCCTCTGATACCAGATAAATGTAATGCAGTTTTCCCAGGAAAGGAATAATGTGAGAATTTCAAATCAAACGAAATGAACAAAGATCACAATAGATAGAAAATTAGAGGAGTGAAATAGCACAGAGAGGCAAATGCAGGGGGCAGCAATCAGTTTGGTGTTTTGACAGGAAGACCAAGGGTTAGTCTTTTCAGTAGACATTTTATTTTTAGTAGATCCTACTGGCCTTTGTCAGGGGAGTGAAATGAAGGGAATTCAGGCTAGAACCAGGAGGCTTGGTTGGATTCCTGTGCAATAGTCCAGGCAAGAGATATTAAGAACTTGAATTAGTACTGGAAAAGTTAGCAAAGGAGGGATAGATTGGAAAAATACTTAGATGGTAAAACTTTCATGATTTGGTAATGTTGGGTGGATGTTGGAAATGAGAGAAGAATTAGGATGACTGTAGGCTTCTGGCGTGAGAAACTGATAGTGGCGAGGACTCCTGAGGGCCTTGGTGTTGAGCCAGTGATGCTGAGGGCACCATGCAGCCATCTGAATTTGATGTCATAGAGGAAGGACTTCATAACCTTTAGTGAAAGGTTAGAGAACTATGGAACTGGATGAACCTGCTCCAGGAGAGTTTAGAGAGGGTGAAAGTGGGAGCCAAAAGGGGGGAGATGAAAGAAAGTTAGGGATACATAGGAGTGAGAAAGCAAAGTGGAAGACAAAGATAGTTACAAAAAATTTACTAAGGGCAGTAGTGCTTACGGAGTAACCACAAGAACAAAACCGGAGAAAGGATAACAAGTAAGAGAGGTCAGAACTCTAGAAAAAACCAGAAAATCAGTAATGTCACAGTAGCTAGGGGAAGGAGAAGCAGTGACAACAGGTTTGGCAGAGACATTTGGCACGACACAGGGTGAAATGTCCTGTGGGTGTGGCAACTGTCAGAAGTTGGTGGCCTTTGAGAGAGCAGGCACAGTTGAACAGTGATGTGGAAGGGGGCTGTGAGTTAGACATGGAGGAGGCTGGGACACTCACTGTCTTCTCCCTTTTGGAAGAGGTAACTGGAGGGGCTTATTGGGGGCTGTGGATTTTTTTTTAATTGGTTGGCAAGAAAGAATAAACCAATGGGGAAGAAGATAGTGATAGACGAACAGAGACAACAGGAGGTCAGGGGGAGTGGTGCCGGCCGTGCAGTGGACGGAAGGGCTTTACCAGGCATTCATGCTTTAAGGTGCAAGGTGAAGAGACAATATTTTATGTATGGGTAGAGAGGAGTAGGTATGAGGACTTTGCTTTAAAAAAACACTCTGTTTTCAAGGCATATTTCTCATCTCTTTAAAGGCAAAATTGAAAAATGACATTAATAAAAGACAAATTCTTTGGAAAATTCATTGTTTCCTTTGCTGCTTTTACTTTGAACATGAGCTTTGTAAGCTATTTTTCCCCCCTTATACTAGGCTCTTTACAAACTTGTTTCATTAAATTTAATACAATTGTTGATCATCTTTTAAAAATTACTATTAAGCCTTTGGGTTTATATTCCTGTAAACATAAGAGGCACACCGCTGTGAAGATTCAATTTTGGGTTGTGTGTGGTATTTTTGTGTCTCCATTTTATGGAGCACACGGTTTATGATTTGTTAGGCCGGGTGCTTTGAACATCATTGACAGCCCAGTCAACATGGAATGTAAATGTCATTCCCATAATCCTTGAACCTTTCTTATTTTTCATTGTATTTCTGAGAAGAGAAATGGAGTGTTTTTATTAAGAGGAAAGGATTCTGCACAAAGCATCTTTACTTCATGAGCGTACACACTTACTGGGTTTCTCAGGGTGGGGTTGATGTGGGAGGTGGCTCCCTGCTCTGGAAGGAGCTGGTTGAGGAACCCTGCCAGGTCGGGGGACAGGGGGTGGTGAGTTCTCAAAGATACCAAGGGCACCATGAAGACAAGGATGGGAGATGGGCCCTATGAAGTACGCATAGGGCACTTACCAGGGAGACTTACGGAAAAATGGGTAATAAGGGAAGGTGTGCAGGGTGTTGACATAAACATGGAAGCCTGCCACCTCAGTAGAGGTCTTGGACATGCGAAGTTTTGCAGACTTTTGAGCAAGAGAAATTTGAAAAAATTAATTGGAGCATTATTGAAGCTTCACTTTGTTCTCCATCGATGAAGGGCAGATTTGAGGTCCGACCCTAGAGCTTATGAAGCCACACTTGGATGATTCAGAGGTTCGACTCTTTCTTGCTCACACATGGCCTCTTTCTCCTGGCTGTGGGTGCAAATTCTGGCCTGCATTGATGGTGTTGGGCAGAGTTGAGTGATTGGTTTGGCTGTTAATGTCGTGAAGCCTTTCTAGTTTTGGAAAGTGTTGAGTAGCTGTTCTTTAATGTGGAAAAGACTCGCTTTGCTGTGCCCGCTGCGTGTCGTCCGTGCACAGCAGCATCCTGTCCTGACGGCTGAGATGGGCCTGCTCTGTCTCTTCTTTCACAGATGCCATGAGTGCGTACTGTCAGATTCATGTGGGACCTAAGATCGTTTTCTGTAAATTGCCATCCTCTCATGAGCACAGCAAGGGTAAGACACACAAATACCAAAATGCAAGTAGCCATGTGAACATTCTTTTTGAACTGCACCTTTTGTTTTCCTTTTCAGTCCCATCTCCATCCTAACCTACCTTGCATAGAGCCCTGGGATATTGACCTATGTGGATGAATTACAATAAGCCCTTTGCCTTCTGATGTCTCTGGTTGCAGCCAGTGGGTGGCTCGAGTGGGGCTGAAGTCTAGGGAAAAGTGAGGGCAGTGTTGTTCCCACTGTTCCCCTGCAGGTTGACTCTTTTTTTCTGGAGTATGGGCGGGGGAACCTTTATTCTGCCAAGGGTCATTTGGGCATTTGTGGCATCATTCATGGGCCGTACAAAATTATCAACTTAAATTAGCCTGCCTATATTTGGTAAGACATTTAATTAATTCATCCCTAGTGTAATGGTCGCCTTTGCCACACTGGACCGCTCAGCTCATGGGCTGGACTTCTCTCACCCCTACTGTGGAGGACCAGGGCCCTGCTAGGTGACCGTCCCAGTCATATCTCTCTAGGTTCTGACAGTGCCTTTCACGTCCTGTCCTCAAACCTAGCCTTAGGAGCAGCTCTCTGCGGTTGTCCACCCTCCGGTATTGCATGAATGCCATCTCTTGTTGGGGTCTCTATATCCAAAGATACAGATAAAGCCACCTACTTCTTTTAGAAAATACCATCAGCCATTTCATCACATTTTGGATGCAACATCAGACTACATATAATTTATGCTGTATTTATTAGTCTTTGAAAATTGACGTTTTATCTTAAGGCTTGTAATGTATTTGAGACGGGTGGAGATGATTGTAATAATTACTTTAGGCAACTAAGGTTGAGCTGTAGATTTTTATCTTATTTTCTGAGATTTACTATTAACCTTAATTAATGTGACATTAAATTAAACTGAGATTCATGTTTTTGTTGACCTTTATAGTTAATACTCTATTTTTCTTATAAACTTAAAGCACAATCCTAATGTTAGGCTAGCCTGTTTGCTGGTATTACCCTCAGGTTGAAGAATTTATGATAGTTTATCTTGGTGGCTTGGCTTATCAAGAAAGAAAAACAACAGGATAAGAAATTTTGACAATTAAATTCTTTTATTTTGTTTGATGACTACTTTTTTCAAGAGTATTGGCTTTCTTTCCTGGATAAAATTGAGGTTGTTGATATTAAATACCAGTAACTACAGAGTCTAGTGGATGTTTTCAGTTTTAAAATATGATCTATTGAGATGGAAAGTGAAGATGCTATGTCATGGTCATTAAGGATAACTTTTAAGTAATATATGACTCCCCCCATCTCTCTCCTGTGTGTGTGTGTGTGTGGGGGTGGGTGGACATTTTCCCCACTTGCCCTTGAATTTGAAGCTGAAAGTGTATTGTTTCAAATTTTAAAGTCAGTCAAAACTTGTTTTTTTCAGCCATACTAAGATTACAGAACATGAGAATATGAAAGCTTTTGAAATGAGCCTACATTAGATAATTGAGTGCCTCTGGCTAGGTAGGAAAGAGTTTTCTAAACAATTACTCAGCTGAGAATTTAATGACTTATTGGTGTTCTTTACCTTTGGTGGATCACAGACTCATAGAGAGGCTGGGGAGGGGAAGATCTACTTCTGGATTCTCACCTAAGAAATATATACATATACACAAATCTCCAAAAAGCAGTTTTACTGAGGTATAATATGTGGTAACATTGAAATATGAAGCTAAGTGAACTGTTGTAGATGTATAGAGATAATTGTGTCAGCACTGTTCAGATCAAGGCACAGAATGTTTCTAGTACTTAAGGAGCCTCTCCTTGTTCAGTGGATGGCTCACCCAGAGATACACCACTGTTCTGACTTGGTCACAGCATGCTAATTTTTCTGTTTTTGACATTGTATATATGGAATATGCAATACACATTTTTTGTGTCTGTTTTCTTTCAATTAGTATTATGGTTTCATGTTGTTATCTGCAGCAGGGTCTTTTATTTTCTTAAATTTTTTCTGAGTAGTAGGTGCATTTACTATAATTTACCTGGTCTCCTATATAGGGCAGTGTTTAGCTACTACAAAGAAAGCTATCCCGAACACTGTTATGTACGGCTTTTGTTGCACATGTCCATTTCTCTTATACGTATCCCTAGGAAAGGAATTGATAGATAGTAAGGTAGGTAATCTATATGTTCAACTTGACATGCTACTGATAGCAGTTTTCCAAAAGGTTATGTAACAATTTGCACTCTAACGAAGCATCTGTGAGAAATCTTGTCAGCACTCAGGATTATCAGTGTGTTAAACCTTGGTTATTCTGTGAGTGATTTAAAAAAATTACAAGAGGGTTATAGTTCTGATGATGAACCATGGACTCAAGATCTCAGGTTTAAAAACGTATTGTAGAGCAACAGTTACTGTATTTGTCTTTGGGTGAAATGATTGTCTCTTCTATTTACTTAGAGTTCTGTAGGAGTGTTTTCAACCCAGAAATTAAATAGTATAGTTTATCATTACAACCAGACCTTGAAAAGAATGAGAGTAAGTAGGAGAGAAGAAATGAATCACACGTACTCATACTAATATTTATATTTGTGTGTGTTTGTATAAATTCGCAGCTGAACATTTACAGTGAAAACAAATCATTGCCTCCTTAACGGAAAGGACTCTGTGCACGTCTGTTCACCACCAGGTGGTTGCCTGGTCTTACAGGAGAACGTGGCCATTTTCATAACTGAGGATTGGATTCCCAATTTGATAGTCTGGGCATTCATTGTTGGCAAGGAGCGGGTAAGCATTCATAAATTCTTGGTGTGGAGGTCTTGTAGAGTTTCTGTTTCTGCCTCTGCTGTCAGTTGTGCATGGTCAATTTAGGAGGCACTAATTTGGCCCGGGAAAGAGGCTATGGTCCATGTTCATCACTGGTGTGGTGTTGTAGGTTAACCAATAAAGGAATTAGAGCAGCATATTTAAATCTGGTATATGTTGTCTTTAAAATGCAGAGTAGCCTGTGAAGTATGATGCATTTTTTTTTTTGGTAGTAAGCAGTTCATGGTGCAGAAACTCATATTTTACTTTGGATGCAATATTTTAACATGTTCAAGACCACTAGAGGCAAGAAACATTACAAGGTTGTAACCTTTGGATTTTCACCCCCTCTTCTTCCTCACTGTTGAGCTTGCATGTATCTTACTAAGACATTTGAGAGATTTTTTACTTCCCGCTCATTGGATCCTATAGGCATGGTGTCATCAATGTAATAGATGGGTTTGAGGGCCTGTAGGACCTCAGGACAATCAACATCTCTGGAGATTATATTATGGATTAGGGCGAAGAGGAGAGTTGTTATAGCCCTGGGGTAAGAATGTAAAAGTGTGTTCTTCACCTTTTGAAAAATAAGCAAATAGCTTCTTGTGTTCCTTGCATATTAGCAAAGCATTTTCCACTTTTGTGTCTTCACAGAAAGTCATAGGCTCTAAATTTGCTCCAGGACAGCTGTTTCGTGTGGTACATCAACCATCATGGTGTCATTGTCTGAAAAACTTTATAGTAGCTGATGGCCAATCTCTAAGATCTGTTTTCTGTGCAGACCAAAGAGGTTAGGTTAAATAGGTATGTGATAAATAGGATAAATTTCAAGTTTTATTAGTCTCAACAATTTTCCCATAGATTTTTTTTTTTTTTTTTTTGGTTTATTATCCTGGTAGGAAGAGGGAGTTCACAGTTTTTTACTTTGTCATTCCAGCCTTACTTGCCCTTATTCCATGCCCCAAGGAGTCATTATATAATAGGTAATCTTCTAGTGGTTGAATATGTTTTCTGCAATAATGCATTTAAAACTACACCCTAATAATAGAAGGCCCATGGATTATTGGGCCCACCGTGAGATGGAGAGCCCGAGACCTTATGAACAGCTTGATCACAATAACCTACTTTCACTAGTGGACAATGACTTTTTAGGTTCTTAAGATTTAGTGAAACTACCTCTTCAAAAACAGAAAGGCAAGGATTGCTTTGAAGAAATCAAAGTGAATAGAATGTGTGTTTTATTTTATATATATATAAGTTGCCAGCTCCAAGATTTCCCAGTGTGTTGCTTAGAACACCTTCCCTTGAGGTATTGAAGCAAGAACAGGTGAAGGGATGGCATTCTCCACAGGTGGGGGTCTGTTGCTGGATATAGTTCCAGCAGAGGTTGTAGCCATGTTAGGAGAGGGTTTCGAAGAGTGTTTGTTTTCACATAACCTCAGTCACTTCAAATCTGGCCACTAAGGAGGAACAGGAGATGTTCATCATTGTATGGGCAGTTGTGTTACAAGTGTGAAGCTCAACTTGTACTGACACGTTAATACATTTAACACCCCCAAAGCATGTGAAACAGCATTTTGAAATGTGAAGTGTATGTGTGGAAAAGAGGTTGTCAGTGTTTCCTTTTCTCATGAGAATAACTTGGGTCTGAAGAGATTTCAGTCTTTATTTAAAAAAATACTTAGGTAAAAATAGAGTCGTCTGAAATACTTGATCTGCATCATTGCATTAATTACAAACATAGTAATTTAGGTACCATCTTTGCAGTAGCTCCTAGTAGCTTGACTTAGTTACAGAGAAGTATGTATACTTCACTACTAAGTTTCTTTTTCAAGTTAATAGAGAGGTAAGTCTGGTAGTGATAGATGAAATCTGAGTGTAGATCTGCAATTGAGTCTTTATGTGAAATTTTAGAGAAATAAAACTGTAACAGAGACATTCATTGATGACCAGATTTCTAGTCCTTCCACCTTTTTCTGATGCTAATTTTGTTTGTTCCTCATCCTTTTTCTTTGATTGATGTAGTACCTACCTTGAATTAAAAAAAAACAACTTATTTCCAGCGTCACACCTAATCATTCTCCTTACTTGAAGCTAATATATTGTTATTCCTAATGGAATTACATCTTCTGAGACTTATGAGAGATGTAGATAAAAATGCAAATAAAACAAATTTTCTGGTACTGACCTGGTGTATGGCAAAGAACTCATAGCCAGTTAGGCTAGATTTGAGCCAGATCAGTTATGAATCATTAAGTATCTATGCTATTAATCTGTGGAGATGATTCTTAGGGGGTTAGAAAGTGATATATTCACTCATTAGAAGCCTTTCTTTGGATGTTTTGCTGCAAGTGGGGAATGATAGGCAGGGAAAAAAAGCAATTACTTGACTGATAGTTAGCTTAGGGGTATATAAAACTGAATTGACTACTTAAAATCTTCCTTAACTAAAATTTGACTTTCTTCAGGCTAAATGGTTTTCCTCTTGCTTCTGTGTCCTTGTGCGGCATTACTTTTTTTTTTTTTAAATTTTATGTATTTAGGTCCTGTAATAGTTAACTAATAAGACTTAGTTTTCAAATTCTAAGTATTCACAAAGGTATGATTCATTGTTGCAAACAATAGGAGTCTTAAGTCTAATACTCATCATAATAATCTCTATAAAAAGAAACAAAAGGATTCGAAACCACTTTGTCATTATATTGTATTCAGGGCTACGTATGCATTCATTAAGTTTTCCTAACATTGGAGGGCTGACAACTTCAATAAACTACCCACTGCAAAAGGGGTACAGACTGTACCAGTGCAAAAGGAATTGGCACAGCAGGAGAAGGATTTAAGGAGACACGCAGTCATTTTGCCTGGTAGATGGGTGAATATTTTCTTGATTGTCACTGCCCCTCCAAAATGAAATATTTCTATTCCCTTTTGTAATTGTCATTTACTTTTTCTTTGTCCTCAGCTTTGCCAATTCTTGACTTCTTTGTCCTTCCTTAACAGGCCTCTGGCTGTTTGTGTTCATTGTTTTCCCTATAATTTCAATATCATTTGGAATAAAGATGGGTAACATTTAAGAAGTTATTCTTATGTGCTGGAAGCCATTGTGAAGTACTTTGATGTATATATTAAGTCATTAATCTTCAGACTAGCCCTGTGACGTAAGCCCTGTTACTTTCCCCATTTCGCGGATGAGATTATTTGCTTCAAGTACACAACTGAGAATCAGACCTGTATTTTTTTTCTTTTTCTTTCTTTTTTTTTTGAGACAGGGTCTCACTCGATTGCCCAGGTGGGCCCACCAGTTCAGCCTCCCAAGTGCTGGGATTACAGGTGTGTGCCACCATGCCCAGCTTTATGTAGTGCTGTGGAATCAAACTCTGGACCTTGAGCTTGTAAAACAAGCACTTTAACCAGTGTGCCATTCCTCCAGATCCAGACTTGTGCTTTGAACTTGCATGGTCTTGCTCCAGATTCCATGTTCTTAACTACTAGACCCATGGTTTTCAAACTTGGATTTTATTTGGGAACTTTGTACAACATTGCTGCCCAAGACGCATACTCAGCTAACTAAATCAGAATTGCTAGGAAATGGAACCAAAGCATCTATATTTTTTCATCCTTTCCAAGTGATTTCCCTGTGCAGTTAAGTTTGAGAATCCTTGCTTTATATTTTCAATATGTAATATGGTAGCTTTTATTTCTCTGTGATTATTTAACATAAATGAATTGAAAATAAATTAAAAACTCAGCTCCTTGGTCACATGTGGCACGTTTCCAGTTCCCCATGTGTCGCCAGTGGCTGCTGTTTTGGACTTCCGATTACAGCGTATTTCTGTCTGTGCAGAAGTTCTGTGGAACCGTGCTCCCCTACACCAGTGACCCTGATCCCTGGCACTGTCTTCTTTCTTGAGCCCACGACCTTTATCACTGTTGTTTGTAACAGACCGCTGACATGGATGACCTTGGGTCCTGCCATTACCCGAAACCTGTCAATTCTGCAAAATGTTTTAACTCATTAATCTCTTTGAACAGAATCTTTTCTTCTCTCTAGCTCATTAGTTTAGCCCGCCTATCTGTTTTTCTTACCGTCGGCTTCCTCCAGGCTCTGCTTATTTTTTGAGCCCTATGGGGTTCTGGGCATTTCTGCCATACTCACAGTGAGCATCTTCCATGGTGGCTATGAAGCGATTCACGTTCTGGGCTTCTGCCCCACTGCTCCTAGAGAAAAATCTCTCTTTTAACAGAACTTTTCTGTCTGACTAAACTCAAACAGTCCTTTTATTTATTGTCATGCAAGTCTTTTCCTCTCACCGCCTCGGCAGCTATGGTAGACTCTGTTTTCTGATGTCCTGGTCTGCCCGTTCCTGCTTAGTTCCAGGGAACAGCCGAGAGGGAAGGCTGCGTGAACTCCCTGGGCTCCTTAGCTCTGCTTTCACCCATCCATCTCCTCAGTGGTGAGGCCCCCTGCTTTCCAAGGCTCAGCCCTCCACCTGGTAGCTGAGCCCCAGCTTCTGGAATCTGGGCTTTGCTCATGTTTCTTTATTATCCAGCTATCAATGTGGCCAACATATTTAACATAAACAAAGGAGGAAAGATGTATTTTGACTCCAAAATGAGTTTAGGACCAGCTTGAACTACAAAGTGAGACACTATGAAAAAAAATACACCCTTCAAGGTGTGCTCCCCCCACCTGCTTCCTCCACCTGGGCCTCACCTCCTAGCGGCCGTGCGGCTGTGAACTCAGAGCCTTCATTATTCAGTGTTGAGCTTTCCCTCTGAACATTGTACGATGGGGATAAAACCTTCACTGTGTGAGTCTCCAGGAGACATTTCATATTTAAACCTTACAGCTCTACAAAACATGTATTTTCTTGATTTTAGGTTCACCTAAAGACATCTACTTCGCTCTTCTCCTGCTTTGACTGACTTCTGTATTTTTCAAATCTTTTATCCACCTCCTGCCAGTCCATGTTCTAAAATTGCTCCATGTCATCACTGACCTTTAATCCTAGATAGATATATGCTCTGCACTGCCATTCCAAGGTCTTGCCACTTATTTCTTCCTGCAGCGGTCTTTTCTGCTGGTGTCCATGGCACTGTGTGTGTTTTTTTTCCTTTTTGCTCTTCAGTTATTTCCCAGAATCCTCTACATACTCAGTCTGACTGTCATATCCCTTGTTTCACCAAGTTACACACATATGTGTGAGAATTTGGAACCTGTCTTCATAATGTCCTTCTCTTCCTTTAAATAAATCTCCTGGCAGCCAGCCTGATAGTTGGTGTGAGTACAGGAGCAGCACACTGAAACCGTCTTCTGACGTGCACACATGTAGTTCTGAACGGACAGATGGAATCTCTAAAAGATGGAAGGGTGTTTGCTGACATTTATTATCTCTTTCCATGAAACACCTGGATACCTCGTGGGTATTACTGTCACGTTTCCATCACATGGCATCTTACTTTGCAGACTGGCCCCGAGCCTGCTCCTTCCCTGCTTTGCTCCCTAACATCCCACTTCCCCTGCAAAGAGGTGCTTGGAATTTCCCAGCTGCTCAAGGTTTTGTCTTAAGCTGAAAAATATGCAGAATTAACATGTTTATAAATCACATATATTTTTTAACAGAAGATTTTTCCATTAAACAGGTTTTAGCCACATTATCTATCAAACCTGAAAAATGATTAATTTATTTAGAAATTTGTTAGGATTGTTATTGGAGATACAAAGAGAAATAAAAAAACATGGCTTTTGAGGGGTTTATAGAACACTAGGAGACTTAAGTATACTTTTTAATTCTAATATATGCATGATATAGTGAATGGACGAAGGTGGAAGTTTTCGCAGAAGGTTGAGGAGGACCTTGAAGGATGCCTAAGGATTTCAGGTGGCAGAACCTAAAGTGAGGTAACAAGGAATGTAACCTTTGTTGGCTTTGAGTATTTGCATTTAGTTGACGTAAGGGCGTATTGGGAGATAGCGTAGAAGGATGAATTGGACTGAGGTCCTAACCTAGACAGTGCAGATGCTGTTGTAGATACTAGGGAGTCTTTGAAGTGTTTGGTGTTTATGTGTGTGTGGTGTTACTGGGGATCAACCCAGGGCCTTCACACTGAGCTACATATCCGCAGCACACTTTTTGTTTTTATAAATGTGGTGAACCTCCTGCCTTAGCCTCCCAAGTTTCTGTGATTACAGGCTTGCTCCTCCATCCTGGCTGAAGGATTTTTGTTAGAGGAGGGGTGGAAGAATTGGCTGCTGGGAAGGTGCATTTGGCAGGGGACAGTAAGTTGGGTACGTTTGAGGGTTCCAAGATGGAGCCTTTTCCGTGTCCTATTCTACCTGAGATGTAGACTGTGGCCTTTGGCTGCTCGGCTTCTTGGATGTAAGCTTTTTTCCTAAATTTCTGCTAGTTTAGTCATCCTTTTACCACTCTGTTCCACAAGAATTCAGCTGTGTTCTAAACGGATGGCTGAAGATCAGGCAGTACAGGGGAGGAAGAAGAGACATCAGTCAAATACACACACAGCGGCCATGTGCTCCCAGGTGAATCCATGCGGGGCTCGAGAAGCTACCCTTGTGGGACGTGGAATTGGGGGAGAGGGTGACAAAAAACTGAAATTAAAATGTGAACATGCCTGTTTTCTGCATTTTAAAAGCAGATATGAATTATCCACACTGCCTGGGGAAATTGCCAGTGTGCTCCTCAGCTTGTTAAAATTCATCTCGTTTCTTCCACATTTTCCTCATTCCCTTCCCCACTGTCTCTTTTTCTATCTTTGGTGCATGTGTCAACATAGCGCAGATAGCATCTGAGCATGATTACAGGCGCAGGTTAGACCTCGGGGGTCCTCTCGTGGGCCACACTTGAAAATGATGTTGGGGTGTGTGTGTGTGTGTGTGTGTGTGTGTGTGTGTGTGTGTGTGTATCTGTATCCATCTTTGGTTATTTCAGCCCATTTTAGAGGTGATGTGATACTGCTTGCGGCTTTCCAGGTCACAGAACTATGTGATCTTAGCCCTGGAGGTTCCATCCACGTGGCTGAAGACATGGCTTAGTGTAGTGTCTTGCAATCCCAATTTTGGTTAGGGTTAGGGTCACATATGCAGCAGAGTATTTGGATTATAAATGTCGAAATGCTGGATATTGAGCACCCACCCACAGATCCTTCTCTTGGATGTTCAGAAAGCTGTAAAGAACATTGAGGATTTAAGAATTCAAAGTCGTGGTCACGGAGGCCTTGGAGCAGATTTCTGTGGTGAAGACTTATGTGGACTGATGCAATAGGGAAATGATGACTTTAAGTTTTGTTTTCCTAAACTTTAGTTTTGGTTATTTTAGGTTATGAGTGTAGAATAACATAAGAACTTTATGAAGTGTTGATGGTCTTATAAATCTTTCTGTTCATGGACTCCTTGGCTAACATTTTTTAATAATAACCAGAATAAATTACCTATTTTTATAGTTTTATTTGTACATTTTGTCTCTTTTGCTTTATTTTGGTAAGTAAGCATATACAGTTTATATAATTTTAAGAGTGTTCTATCAGATGGGTTTGATGGAAATAATAACAAATGTCTGTATCTATGTGAATAAATGATATGGAATCCCAAAATGCTGGCAGTATAGAAATGTAAAAATAATTGTAATGTGATTAATAGTTTCTGTAGTATTTCTAGTAATCTAAGATTATTAGATTAATGGACTGGTCTTCCTTTTTCTTGTCAGTGAAGTCAGTGACCTCTGTACCATTTCAACTCACTCTACACATTTAAAAAAATAAACACTTCCTGTAATACTGGAAAATTTGGAAGATTTATAGTATTTAATAACCCTGTGTACCTAAGTATAGGCAATAGAACAAGAAAAGTTCTGTGTTGATTACTGACTTAGGTTTTTTTTTTTCTTGATTACTTTTGATATGTAGTTGGCTGAATCTATGAATGTAGAACCCACAGATATGAAGGTCAAGGCTGTGTGTGTGTGTGTGTGTGTGTGTGTGTGTGTGTGTGAACTGTTAGGTCATATTCTGGGATGATGGACATACTCTGTTCTTTTCGGGGGGAAGCTGTGGATTACGTTTTTCATTGTCAAAGTTTTTCAAAGTATAGTCTTAAGATTTTTACATTTAATTGTATAATTTTTTAAATAATACAATAACAACAATAATAAAATGAAAATCACCCTACAGTCTCAGAATTCAGGAACAACCATAGTTAGTGTCTTATACCCTTCTATCCTGTTTAATTTTTTTAAATTGAGATTTTATTATATAGAATATTGCATTGTTTTTGAAATTATCTTGAGCTTTTCTGAATGTCATTAAATATATACTTTGAAACATAATATTTAACAGCCACTGTACATCATCTAAATGTATCATAATTTAATACAATTAATTTCCTATTGTCTGATTTAGGTTTTTAAAATTCTTTAGCTTTGCACAAAAAAGTAACAAGTTAATTGCATGAAACTTTTCATTAGCTCTAGATTTTTTTGTGTGTAAGTGTCTTTATTTGCTCCAATTTAGTTTAGTTTGGCTATGTTCAAGAATCTGTACTTGGGCCGGTTGGCATGTTGTCAGCCATTTTACTCCTGCTTTTAATGGAGCCAAATTGTCCATATAAATAAGAATTGAAATAAAAATCCTATTATAGCGTCACTGTAGTGTGTGAAGACTTTCTCTTAGAAATTTAAAATTTTAACAAAATAAGATAATATTGGTATAAATGAAGAAATTCTCATAGTTACTTTTATTAAGGCTTATATGGCAAGTACTGTATTAAGATACATTGGAGGTTATTTCACAGTGATTCTCTGAAATAGATATCATGTTTAAAAAGTCAAACACTAAGAAGTGTAGACTATCAGGGTTTCACCAGAGAAGAGAACTGGTATAAGACATGTAATAAGAGATTTGTAGCAAGTCAGATACTTATAGCAAACAATATATAGATTTATATATACCTGTGCTTCTGTGGGTGTGGAGCCTGGCTAGGCAGGACTGACCTCTGTGGGGTAGATGGTTAGGAAAGGTGGCTGGGACTCAGACATGAGCTGGAATGCTTTCCACACGTAGACTTTCATTTCTAGGAATTCTCAGTTCTGTTTTTTAGGTCTTATAACAGATTGAATCAACCCTAGTCAAAGATTCTAGAATAATCTGTTCCATTCTAGTACACTGTGTATAGACTTAAATCACATCTACAAAATACCTTCACAGAGAAACCTAGACTAGTGTTCGATGGAATAACTAGAGTTATTAGCCTGGGCAGGGTGACTCAGAACTGACCACTAGACAGAATAGTCTCTTGACCCTCCCACCAAATAAACAAAAAATGACCATAAGCCTGTCTTGCCTCACCACACTTCCATGGTCTTCTCTTCATTCTACATCCATAGATGTTTCAGGAAGTATTTGTACTCTACTGTTGTGCACCAGAATTTTCTGTGCTCCGAGGAATATTCACTAGCTGTGCACATAATCTTTGAGAACTTGGAATGTGACTAGCCAGCCTGACGGGTAGATTTTTATTCTATACTGATTTTAACCGCATAGCCACAAGTGGCTAGTGGGTATGCTACCGGAGCATACAGCTTTATAAGGTGAGCATTGTTAAAAAGGCGAATCCATAATTATCTGGTCAAGAGTTTCATGTTAAATTTCTTAATGTTGTCAATCCCCAGTCAATATTAAGGCTTCCATCTGTTTTGTGTGATGAATTCAGTATTTTTAGTAGTTTGTTTGAATTGGGGTATAGATAAAAGCTCTACTTTACAGTTGTGCGATGTGTCTATTTTTTCCCACATTATATTGATACGTATACATGCAAAATTCAAGGTTTACAATGGAGTTGAGCATTTTGTGCACATACGTGTCTGTTTTTTTAAAGTAGTTTTTTTTCACTGTTTTCCTCTATACTGAAAAATTTGAGGTGTTTTTGCTTGATAGTATATACTAATTTTGTAGATATTTTGTAGATGGTTTTGTGGTGATTTACTCGGTCTGGTAAGCTGAGTTTAATCCTGGGTCTGGCTACAGAACCTATGGTCATAAATTTTCCCAAAACAATGATGGCAGTTGTGATAATGGTGACAGTGATGGTGGTGTTAATGGTAGTGGTGACAGTGATGGTGGTGGCAGTGACAACGCAACCAAACCTGAGTGTCTTCTGTGTGCCGGGCACTCAAGTCTTTGTATGAACCCACTTCAACTTTACACTGACCTGGTGGTATTGTTTTTTTAATTCAGATTGCTCCAGTGACTTTCCCAGTGTCACACAGCTAATATTAGAATTGTGATTCAAACCCAGGCAGTCTGGATCCAGAGTCTGAAATTTTTTCTTAAAAAAAAAGCTAAATGATGGATTTTTGTGAAATAAAAGATGCAAAAACAAACTCCTCTTGTTGAAGCCCATAATCAGCATCAACCAAATAAGGCAGCCATTTGGTGTTAGTAGCTGATAACAATGCCAGTGGACATTGTTGCTCGGTCTGAACTTTTCACCACTATGTTGCATTGTGTCGGTACTCTGTTTCCCCTTAAACACATGGGATGAGAAATTTATTTTTGACTATCTCTTAGAAACCTGGACATGTTTGAAATTACGAAGCAAAATTTGACCAAGTGTTTTTTTTTTTTTTTCCCCCTGGGCTGTTGGGAGAATGGAATCAATCAGTGCTTCAAAGCACTTGAAAGAATCCCTTAACGTAAAAGACTGCTAGGAGTGGTGGTACTTGTTTTTAAAGCCAACTGCCTGCTCTTCCCGGATTCTTACTTGTGCTATGTATGTCAGTGGTTTTCACATGGGCTCTATTCCTACAGGCCATGTTCTGAATGTGACAGTTTTATTTAAAAGTCATATATGCATTATAGATATTCTTTGAGGAACCTGCTTAGGAACTTCTGTCCAAAGTACTAGTGTAGTTTCTAGATATCGTTCACTCTGTTTTATGAGAGATTTGTTTGTGCTGATAAGATTGACCGTTGAAATATGCTTTTGGGAATGAGTACCTTAAAAGAGTCGCAGCTGCCTCTAAACTTAAGTTATCTGTGGACTAGAAGTTTCCTTCTTTGGATTCTGATTTGCTAACTAGAAACATAAAGGCTCAGCTTGACTCTGAGTGGCTGCTGTCCCTCCAAGGACTCCCCTTGGGATCTCACCTCCTCACCACCTCAGCCCAGATGACCATCCCTGCTGCCCGTTGCTTCAACTCAACACACGAAGGAAGAAAAGACATCGCCAGTTTCCCTCTGCTTCACGTGTGTTGCGTTAAATGGTACCTAGTATTGCACGTGGGGAGAGGGGCCAGGATGATACAGAGGCTTAGATAAATGTGCCTGGAGTTTTTAGAATTTACTGTACAAAATTTTTTTCAATGCCCCATTGTCCTCCCTACTCTCATCAGGGCTGCCCATCACCTCAAACTCACTGTAAGAGATGGTGATGACCATAGCAGCCGTGGCTACACAGCAGTAAATGCTTTAAAAAGCTATTAGGAGAGCCCAGTCATAAAGTGTATTTTACATTTATATCATTCAGTGGGAAAAGAGAGAGAAAAGGAGAAGGAATAGGGGAAAGGAAAGAAATTAGCGAGCCAGTTAGGCATAAGCTGTCATGTCTGTTACACTTGAGTGTCTCGTTGCATGGCTTGTGTGTGCTGTTTCTCTTTGTTATTCAGTATCTTTGTCGTTTTGTGAAAATAGCCGCTTACTAACCTTTTTTTAAAAGTAAAATTTTAATAAATTTTTGGTGAAATGCCAGTTTCTAATTGCCTTGTGTTTCATTAATTATTTTGATCCCTTTTATAAATAAGTTTATTTGGCTTTACATGTAGATATTTGAAACAATTTTCTCACTTTTGTTTTCTTCATACTATTATACTGTCTTCATATATCTATGATTATATATGGACTTCTGGTTTACCATGCAATTTTTTTCAGTCTTTTTTAAAAATTCAAGCCTCTTATAAAGTACCTAATTTTTCAAGACATGTAGTTAAGGTGAACAGGATGGCTTTTTAACATTTAAAATTACTTCCTTTTGGGATTCCTGAGTATTAGCCATAAAAATTTCTTATGGGTTTATATGATTGTTAAATTGATTGTCAACTTGATTGGATTACGAGATGCCTAGAGAGGTGATTGACCCATTGATGAGATCATAGCCAGTTGGGCTGTTTAGAGGGTGGGGAAGAATTAGGTCATGGGGGTGTGGTCTTTGGGGACTGTCTCGGAGGTACATGGTCCTTTCTCTTTAGTTCTTCCTTGCTCTTTCTCTCTCCTAGTTGCCATGAGGTGAGCAGCTCTCCTCTGCCATGCCCTTCTGCTGTGGTGTATTTGTCTTGGAACCAGCTGACCATGGACTGAACCCTCTGAAGCTGCTGTACAAAACAATAATGCACCTTTTTAAAGTTATTTATGTCAAATACTTTGTCCTGTCAACAGAAAGGTGACTGATACAGTTTATCTGGCTTGCTTGTTTTTGAGATTTAAAAAGTCAGTATTAGGTAAATCCTGTTATTGTGATATTTCAGTTGGCCAGAGTATCAGATACATGGAAACTACTTTTGATCAACAGTGCCCAAAACATGTACGTGCACATGGGCATATGCATGTGCACACAGAAACATATAATGTGTTTTTGGACACTTAGTCATGAAGAATTAATTGTGATGGAAATAAGGTATATTTATATTAGTTTCAAGTAGTGACATTAATGTGCTAACATAGAATACAGTGAATTATGTGTAGGATTTTGGGAACTTAAGAGCCAGTTCTACAAATTCAATTAAAATTTATTGAGCCCTCAGGAGAGAGGGTAAGGTACTAAAACAAAAAAGTCTTTGTCACCACGAATCTTGTATTTTGGTGAGAGGAGATCAACTACTAGTGAAAAAATTAATATAAGTGTTAAGAAAAGTAAAAAAGGCTGTGAGATTGAAAGGTTTGGAGGAGTTTGTTATTTTAGAATAGTGGTTGTGGAAGGCCTTTCAGATAAGGTAATAATTGAACAGAAACTTTAACGAGGTAATGCTGTTTAGTGGAGGAAGAGAAAAATCCCTGCATTGTGAATAGCAGATGTTAAGGGCATGGGATATGTGCAAGTGAAAACTTTCTTATGAACAATAAGGTTATATTGGAGCAGAATGAATGCTTTGTGCTTGCTATCTAAATTAAATCATTACCAGAGTGTAGATAAGAGTGTTATAGTTTAAATATAAAGTAATCATTAAAGACTCATATATTGAAAACGTGGTTTCCAGTGGGACCTAGAGAAGTGATTGGATCATGAGGACTCCAACATTGTATTAATTTGATAAGATCCTAGTTTCTTGGTTTTATGGGGGAAGTAATGAAACAGGAGATAAGACCTAATTGAAGAGAGTGGGTCAAGGGGGGATGACTCTTGAGGACTCTGTGTGGTCCCTGGCCCATTCCTCTCAGGCATCCTCACCTTCTCCCAACTTCTTAGCTGCCATGGAGTGAGCAGCCTTCCTCTGCCAAACCCTGCTGCCATAATGTTTCTGCTTTATATGCAGCAGATCATGGAATGAAACCTTGAAAACCATGAGCCAATATAAACCTTTCCTCCTCCAAGTTGTTTTTCTCGGTTGTTTGGTGACAGTGATAAGAAGTGACTAACCAACGGATTAGAGTGTAACATTGTTGTAAGTTGATCATAAAACTCATAGTATAAAGCACAGTTGGCAGAAATATATGTATAATTACTTCAGAACTGTATGGGTAAAAAGAAAAAAGCCATGCTATGCTGTCATACATTAATTTGGTGGAAACTGATGTTCCACTGTGTAGAGCAGGTATCTGTGTTCATTACCGTTTAGTATTTGATAACTAGAAAAACCTTTTTATTGAAGAAAACCATCTACTAAGATTTCCTACATTTTTCAGACGGGTAACTGGAGAGGGAGGTAGCGAGCCCGTTGGGCAGTGTCATGGTCAATACTGCTGGACCGCGGGCCTGCAGCATCTGCGTCACCAGGAGCTTGTTGCATGCACATCCGCGAGCCCACCTAGACTACCTGAGTCAGAAACTGAGAGATGGGCTCACAGTCGGTTTTTAGGGCATCATCAGTTGATGCTGATGCTCCTAACATTTGAGAGCCAGTGTGCTCTGGGGAGGTCTCCTGGGTTGGGGCTTTGCTGCTGACTTTGCTCCTGCTGCTACAAGCACTGGATGATGTACGGGAAGAGCAGGGCCCTAGCGCGGAATTCTAGGCTTTGTCCGAGCTCCTTCTCTTTGGGGTGGCGTGGAGGGTTCGCTGGTTAGGCAGGCACTGAGCTTTCTTATATATAAACTGAGAGAATGCGTGTTACGAGTGTTACTAATAATTAGTATCTTTTTGTCAGACCTTATGTTATTGTGTTTGCTTAAATATTCATGAATTCAATATTTATAAATTTGTATATTTATTTTTTACTGAGTTTCTAGCCACTCAGATTTATGCACATTATTTGTAGTTATCAAAGTATTGAATCCCTAAATGGGCACTTTCGTCCCATGGCAGTGAGCTTTTTTTTTTTTTTTAATAGAGAGCAGCTTTGCGAGTGATTGACCTTGTCAAGAAATAGGACCCCTTCATTTTAAACCCTTCAGTGGCATGACAGACAGCCTGATGCAGAACTTGTATTCTTGGTTTGATGACTGGAATCTTATCCTTTGACCGAGACACACATTTGCATTCAAAATGTTCCCACTGAACAGTTTTTCCTTTCTTCATTAATGCCAAAACTCAGTCGCCAGGTCTGTTGATTTGTCCTTCCATCTCTTACGTTCACTTCCCTCGCCTCCTTCTTCTCTGTCCCTGTTACTTTCACAGATCTAATGTTTTGAGTGCTGTCTAAAAGCGTTACGGTGGTCGGGAGGTGGAGTGTGAGCACAGCAGGAAAGGTACGGAGGGAGGTGGAGGTGACTTTTTGGCAGGAGTTGGCAGACCTTTCCTGGAAGTATTAGGCAATACATGCTTGAGGCTTTGTGAGCCATAAGGGCTCTGTTGCAACTCTCCCACTCATCTCTGACAGCATGTAAGACAATGTGTACCTATGTTCTGGTGAAAGCTTAGACGGTGTGCCAGATTGGCTCCTACACTGTACTTTCTCAGCCCTGTTTGGAGGGTAAGGCAGGCCACACATGGGTACCCGGTGAATGTGTGCATATGTATCAAGTCATAAAAGGAGGGGGGAAGGGACATCAGTAAGGCTGGTGTGCATGTGTCTATATTTTGTTTTATATATCATCTGACAGAGAAAGCCTCCCTGACCTGAAGAAACCTGGGACACAAGCCATGAGTCACATGGCACCTTGAAAGGCCTTCCTGGTGAGGTAACACAGGTACCTTGACAGTTATGTCCTTATTGGGCTTGTTCAGGGAACAACGGAAGACCAGACAGGCTGGTGGGATGGCAGCCCTATTCAAAGGGGGTGGGTGGGTGTGTGGGTGTGTGTGTGTGTGTGTGTGTGTGTGTGTGTGTGTGTGTGTGTGTGTGTGTTGAATTAGAGAGGTGGTGGGCCTGAGTAAGGAAGCAGTTTGGTTTGGCTGGAGTCAGTCAGGAGTTTTCTGGAGAGTGAGGACCTGAGGCTGGTGAGGCAGCTTTGAACATTGTGCCAAGGAAGTTTTCTTTTCTTTTCTTTTCTTTTCTTTTCTTTTCTTTTTTTTTCTTTTTTTTTTTTGAGACAGAATCTTCCTTTGTAGACCAGGTTGAGTGTGCCAAAGAGTTCTGACTTTCTTCATAAGCAGATTTTTGAAAAAAATTTTTGAAAAATTTATTTTCATTATAGTAAAAAATTCACATGACATAAAATCGAACATTTTTTGTTATACGTGCTTTTCAAATCCTGTAAATTTTTTTTAAATTAAAAAAATAGTTATTTTTACAGGTGATACGGGGCCTTTGCTCTGAGCTGTATCCCCAGCCCTTTTTGTTACTTACTTGAGACAAGTCTTCCTGAGTTGCTGCATTGTTGTGCCTGGGTTCAAGCTTGCGTTTTCCTGACGCTGTCTGCTTGTGTTTTAGGAAAGGTGACGGCATGTGGAGAGCGAGAGCAGGATTGTGGGTAGGAGGGAGGGTGAAGGCCTGACCTGAGGCTGGATTCAGGAGAGACTTCCTACTCAGCCCCAAGGAGTCCTCTTGGCTTTCACATACTGGTGCCTTCCTGCAGTTCTTCCTTCTTCAAAAATGCCTGCTCCCTCACCTTACTTTCAAGGAATGGCTTAGCCTGCTGGATCCCTCCAGTTAGGAGAGTCCGTCCACCTTCTCCTCCCTTGTCCAGCTCCTGTTCTTACCACTTCTCCTGCAGCATGGGTCCGCCAGGGCCATCTGTTCAGATGTGCTTAATGCTGCGTACCTATGGTAAACTCTTTTCATTATTACTATTTTTAACTTGAATGTGAATGTCCTAAAGTTTTAGTAAATGTTAATTAGGAACAACTTGGGGAATTTGTGCTAATTCTTGCAATACTCTTGAGGGCAGGAAATGCCTCATTGACTTTCGGTTCTTAGTGTTGGTGTAGTAGTGAATAGGAATACAGAAGTTAGGTGTCCCCAACCTACTGTGGGCCTTAAGTGAATTTGCTTCCCTAAGCCTCCCTTTTCTTACTGGTGAAAGGAGATGCTAGCATTGCTAACCTCACAAGACTCTTGTGATGACTGAAATACACACAGAGGCACTTCAGAGACAGCCTGCGGTTTTTTTTTTTTTTCCAGTCAATGTCAGTGCCTTATTGCTGCTGGCCAGCAGCATTACTGTTGTAACAATGCCGAGCGCAGTGCCTGGTGTGAAGTAGAGGTCAGCAAACATTGATTTACAGAGGAAATATGATACAGGTAGATGTATGGTAAATGTTTGTAAACAAGCCTGAATTGTGGCTGTGCTGACTGGTAGGATAGGCTTAGGTGGCTCCACAAGGATTGAATTACTGGATTTCAGAGACATTTACACGTAGATAGATGTCTTAGGAAGATGTTAATTGTGGAGGAAAAGCTGCTAAAATGTCATTTCTGTTTGAATAAAAGAATCTTCAAAGAGGTGTATTACCAGCATTAATTATCAAATGTTTTTGTGTCTTACAATGTTTGCTCATAACAGGCTCCAAAAACAAACATTGAAAGATAGTACTTCATACCACCAGCACATCTCTCTTCCAGACCGTGAAAGCTAGCTGACTGGGTTCTCCGTGGGGCTACAAGGGAAATCTCTAGTGAAGAGGTGGTTTTACTCTAGAGAGATCAGAAATTGTTTTCAGAGTTGATCCTGAAAAATTTGAGAGGTATGTAATTGACTCTAAACACCTTTAGGACACTACTTACCATTATACCTGAAACTAAAAAAGTTTCTCTCTAACTTTCTAGCCTTTGGTAATGGGAGTTGTGCTCTGGGTACCTCTTCAGTCCAGTCGCTGAGCCTTTAGGCATTGCGGTCATCTCTTTGTACTTTTGCCTGCCTACCCTGCCTAGCTTTCTGACCTCACAATGGATCAGTTCAAGGGTGGGCCCAATCACAAGGCCCCATACAATCACAGGCAACCTAGGAAGGGCTGTCCAGGGAGCCAGTGCAACTGGGAATATTTGATGAACAGCTTTAATGGTTACCACAGTAATACTGATATGTATGGGTTTAAAGAGCATCACACTACTTGGAAACTTTTTTGTGGGGTGGAGGAAGGAATGGGAGGGATGAAGAAATCATTCTCTGTTTCTGGAAAATTGCAAAGGTAGATGCTGCAGATCTCGCATCTCAACCTATGTTCCCATCTACCCACTAGATACCCAGCAGCGAAACCAGGAAAGGAGCACCTCAGTCCTCCTAACCCCGACAGCCCATTTGGAAGCTTTTTGTCATGAATTTTCTACAGCAGCAGTCTGTATAGTGCCAGTTCCTTAAGAATTGGCATCCATGCCCTTCAATTTGTGTTTTGGTTACTTACTAGTATATTATTATTGTGGAGGAAATTGCAATTGGAACTTCGCTCCAGGATTATGCAGGGATTTTCACTGCTTTATCTTCATCCATTTTTTGGTCTTTAAATTAACTAAAACTTTAGGTATCTGGATTTGTCATGGTTTCTTGAGCTATCAATGTTTATTTGATTTCTAATCCTTGTTTGTATCTTTGTTTGTGTTTTCTTTTTACCTGAAAGATTCTTCTCTTTTCATCCCTCTCGTCCAAAGCCTCCTCATTTACTTCAGAATCATTTCTTCTAGGAAACCTATCCATGGCTAGAATAAGCAGTGTCTAAACAGAACTTCTAAGAAGATTTAAGGGTGGTAATTGGTGGACTGAAAAAGACTAGCGAAAGGTCCTGTTTCTCCATAAGAAATAGCAGGTGCACCGGATCCGTGAGCGGTAGGTCCACATGTGGACCTTCAGAGCCAGGGGAAAGAAACTGCAGCTGTGACAGGTCAGGAATGGAGGAACACAGGAGGGCTTGCAAATCAAGTTGTAGAAATTTGGTTTTCTTTAATTATATTGGGGCTCTGTTGAATTTTAAGCAAGAATGCGTTTGGTAAAATTTGCATCTTAAAATACTCTAGTTGCTGTGTGGAGACAGGACAGGAGCAGAAGCATATGTGTGGATGCAATCAGGAGTCAGCTGCAGAGAAAGCTTAGGGTAGTGGGTAATGGTAGTAGAGATGGAGAGCGGGGACAGATTTGTGCCCACAAATCTTGTCGCAGTAATTGAACTATCTGGTTGTTCTAATTGGGTCAGATAAACCATCTGGAAAATACCAATTTATAGGCCTGGATTAACTGGAGTAGTACTCAGACCTTCTCGGTTCTTCTCATAGTCTTTGTTCTTTGATTCTTGGTTCTTCTTCTCGTAGTCTTTGATTGTGTAGATCTGGTAAGAGTGCAGAAAAGGGAACAGGTAATGTTTTCTGATGATAGATCTCTATTAGTTGTACTTTTTCTATTAAAATACTATGGATTAATTCTTTCACAAGATATAAAAGGTTTGTGAGAAGGAGAGTTCCTTTACACTGAGTCCTTCTGTGAAGCAAGGTACTGTTGGTTGGTTGTGTGCTTCTTAGTGATAGAGATCTCCCTCCCACTCTCCTGTACTTTCTGAGAGCCTTGGCGAGGTCCTAAGGACGCTTCTGTGTTCAGGGCTTCTTTGTGCCCAATCAACATGGAGCCTCCTGTTTTTTGTACTCTAATTGACAGAGTGTTTTTTTTTTTTTTGTGGGTCATACTAATGTCACAGAAATGAAAATGACTGGGTCTTGAGATTCTACCTTAGCCTAGGCTAGGGTTTGGTGAAACATTTCTTAGTCTGGTTTTCTCTACTGAAGTCGAAAGTTTGCCTTTGCCCAGCAGGATGTTTGTGAAACACCCAGGCCATTTGTCTCATTTTCTTAACTCGTTGTTGATGATGTATCACTGCCCTTCAGGTGACCCACAGTGGCTGCTGAGCACACGGTTTCCGTACACTTGCGCGGGAACCTGATGGTGACAACATCCAGCGTGAATGTAGAATAATGCGATGGGGTATCCCTCTTGGCTAATCAGAGGCTAGTAGACAGCTGGGTGGCAAGAGAAGCATTTATGCAGAACGAGCTGGTGACATGTGTCTTGGAAAGTAGCATCCAGTCTGCTGTCAGTGTGTAGCAGGGGTGGGTGAGATGGAGACTCTCACAGTGTGTAAGTGGAGGAGAGTTGGGGGGTGGGGAGGAGAGAAGGCTACAGGAAGTCAGGCAGTTTGGGGGAGATCTATTCTCCCCTTGTGGTCAAGGTATCCATTTTTTAGCCTAGGGCCAGCAAACACAACATTTTGGATTGTCTCTGCTTTGCCTGTCGGTGTGTGTGTGTGTTTAATATTCATCCACGCCCCATCTCCTGGGGCTTGGTGTCACAGCCATTATCCTTCTGTTGTAGACTGGCTGCCGCTTCCCGTGGAGACCAGCAGTGTGTCTCCCTAATTGGCGGGCAGGGTCAGCACACATTGACATGCATGTTCTTGCCATTTTCCCTTCCCCCTCCTTGACGTCTCCTCCTCCTCCCAGTGGCCCCAAATGTGTTTCCACCAGGGAGCCCTGCACAACTGTTTCTTATCGAGAAATACAGCCTACTCATTTGGGGTGCAGCTTCTGCCCAGCTGTGATCCCCTCTAAGCCTTTTGACAGGGTGCTTCCATTTAACTGATGGAGAAAAGATTAATCTTGCAGTTGGGGAGCTACTAGTCAGCAGAGGGGCTACTACGATTTTAACTTTCTTAGCATTTACAGGCGCTGGGGACTCTGTAGGGTCTTTAAAATATATAAGGTATGCTTAACAATAAGTACCTGGGGACTGGAGGAATGGCTCAGTGGTTAAAACGCTTAAAGCCAAGCACTGAGTACCTGAGTTCAGTTGCCCAGCATCACATCAGCTGGACGGGAGGATTGAATCCAAGGCCAGGCTGGGCTACAGAGCGAGACCCTGTCTCAAAAAAGAAAAAAAAAACAATACCCACCATCTTTCTCTTCTGTTTATACCACATGCTGTGTGTGATCTCAGTATCTGAAGAATCTTCCCACAAATCTAGGACACTTGTCTGCTGGTAGGTTGTGTTGCTTTCAAACCAGGAGAGGAAGGAAGCCTTTTACCACTTACAAATATGTAATACTGTTTACAGAGTATATAATCAGTACTATAAAAATAATGTGCCTTTTGGAAGATATAGATTTTTTAAAAGCAATAGTCCCATCTGATCAGTAAGTATTTTCACCTGCTACTTTTAATTAATTACATTATTGGTAGCTTCTATTAATTTAAAAACTGTGAGTAGGGAATAAAATATAGCTTGTCAGTCAAATAAAAGGCTTAGGAAAGGAAGAATGCACAAAGGAAAGGGGAAAAATCAGGGATGGAAAAAGGAAAGCATGTCCAGGTCAGGAAGTGAAAAAGTGACTCTGTGAGGGTGTGGAGGGGGTCAGGAGCCTTAGTGCCACACGTGTCTTTACCTAGAGTTTTACTGTGGTCTTCTAAAAATAAAAACTGACAAGTAATCCCACGGAAGACCTATTCACACTCTGAAATTCTGGGAACAGTGGACATGGGCATTGTAAAGGGCAAAAGACAAGTCGAAGTTCTGTGCGGTCCCCAAATTCTGTGTGGTCCCCAAGTGGTGCAACTGATTTCAAACAATAAAAGCAGCACTACCCTACTTAAAGCTGTGTTTCAGCAAGAATGGCCAAAACGAAACCGAGAAAGCAGAACATGGATAGGTGACAAGATACTTTGGAATAGAGAACTAAAAGCAAAAGACTTTTACTCCTGTTGCCCTGAAGGCTCTGGAATCAGAATTTCAGATTCAGGGCTTTGCAGTTGTATTGGATCTGCCCTCTTGAGGACAGCACTGACAGACCAGAATAATCATTGCTGTCCTCCTTCAGCCCTCCCTCCTGAGACCCACCACCATTCCTTTGGCTTCTGTTCCCTGCTTTCCTGGTTTGAGGGCAAGTGGCCTGGTGGCCATTTTTTTTTTTTTCCACTAAAAAGATGTGTTTTTTGGGATTCTGACCCTTGCTGCCTTTAGTAGTCAGTTGAATAGCATGGCTGGGAGGGAAGAGATGGAGGTTTTTAAAAATGGTGCCAGCAGTTTTTGAGTGTCACAGAAGTGCACACGCATGGACTGTATGTCCTCTGTTGTGTTGGTAGTTCCTTAGCTGCTGCCCGCTTGTGTTGGTTGGGAGACTGGTGGCCACTTGCTCCTGGGGCTGGGACCCCTCATGACTCTGAACCCGTAAGCTATGTTGTGAGGGTCTGGTATCCTATTGATGCTGAGCCAGGATGGGAGACTGAGAACTGGGCCGGGATGCTCACTGAGGCACAGGACCTGTATCTGGAAGGTCCCACTTAGTGACCCTGTCTTGGCCTTCAGATGAACTGGCCTTCTATGTCTACTGTTTCTGTGGTTTAGGTGGCAGGGAACGCTCTCCAGGGACCCAGTGAGAAGCAGGGCACAGCAGCCCTCTGAAATCCTAGGATACCCTGGCTCCTCCTGTTCTGGGGAATACCTGGGAGTGTGTGCCCATCATTATCAGCATGGAACATGGGAAATGGAGTTTAACCTGATTGGGGCCATTCCTCTGATATTAGAGGGTCAACACTTTTTTACAGATTTAATGCGTAAATCCAGTAGGTCTGAGTAACTGTATATGTGTGTGAGTTTGGGTGTAGTGGGATATTCTATTTTTGAGTGATGACAAGGCTCACAAAACATTGGGGATGAAGGCCTTGGCCTGCATTGCTCTTCACAACGATCTTACAAGGAAGATGAGTGCAGGGTTAAGGAATGTTTCTGAGTTTATGTGAGTATTTAATAACGGAACTAGAATTTGAGCTCAAATTCATTTGGCACAGAGCCTACTTCTCCTCTGCCCTGTTGGTTTAAGAATTTCTAACAGCAAAAGATAGTTTCTTAGTATGTTGCAAGGTGACTCCCTGAAATAGCCTGTTCACCTAGTATGATGCTCCAGGTCAGGAAATCAAAATAGTGTAGAAGTTTAAGGAATAAAGAAGGAAAGCCCCCCTTTAGTTCGCACTCCATCTTGCTTACTATTCTCTTCAAAGGTGATTACTATTAATTATTTTTAAATGTATGTAAAAATATTGTTATGTTGACATACACACACATTGATAGACAAGTCCCAAGTATCATCCTTTCTTATTTATATTGAAGAGAGAATACTCAGCCCGCCAGAAGCAGGATAGAGTTGTTGCAGACGTGGGCTCCATAGACAGAAGGCCTGGGTTCCAATTCTTTCTCTTCCACTAAACACATGAAAGACCTTGAACTAGTGGCCTTCTGTGCCTTGATTTTTCTCATCTGCCATGTGAGCTTTTCTGATGGAATCTGATAATGTTAAGAACTTAAGCAATGTCTGCTGCTTATTGAAATGTGGAATGAAGGCTGAGGGCACAGCTCAGTGGTTAAAGTGCTTGCCCTTCATGCCCAAGGTCTAGGGTTTGATTCCCCAACATCACATAAAAATTTAGGGGGACATGATGGTGCACACCTATAATCCCAGCACTCAAGAGGCTCAGGCAGGAGAGTTGCTGTGAGTTTGAGGCCAACCTGGGCTATATAATGAGTTCAGGACCAGCCTGGACTACAGAGTGAGATCCTGTCCCAATAATAAATAAATAAATAGGAATGTAAGCTGTATTATTATTCTGTGCCTTACCATTTTTTATATAAAAACTGTGAAAGCTACATTAACCCTTTTCCTCTTTTAAAAAAATAACAAGGAATTATCAAAATGTGCCTTTGTTGCCATCTTTCAGTTCTTCGGAGCCTATTCAGCACAAAAATAGGAGCTGTGATGTGTCACTGTCACATTTTATGTTACAGTAGCAGTGAGACTGTCACTACCTGCGTGGCGCTTTATGGTCTTGAAGAGAGCTGCCAGGTATGTTGTATTTGATCTTTTAAGCCAGCCAGTGATATGGGCTGGACAGGTGGTGGTAATTTGAAAATAAGGACACAGTTTAAAAGTAACCCCACCGACTTACCGAAGGAAGCGTCTCCTGCCTCCGTTTATCGTGGCAGATAACTCCCTGGCCACCTGCCTTGGGAAGGTCCTGTTACCTTCAGGGGAGGAGAGAATGGGGCCGCTGCAAGTGCTTCTCTCATGGTGTGATGGATTTCTCACATCCTTCCATGTTTTTGTTTTCCTGTAGAGTGACACAGATTTCATTTGCAGGACAGTCTGTGGGACTAGAAGTGTATTGTATGGCCACTGGGCAGATAAAATCAGAAAGAAATCCGGTGCAGTTGTGCAGAGAAACAAGCAGTGAACCAGCAGGTGGCAAATTCAAGATCTCAGCATCTTCATTGTTTAAAGTGAGAACTTGATCTCGATGCTGTTCAGGGTTGTAGAGAGAATTCAGAGCTGGAGAGAAAGGGGACAGTTCGTGTTCACCCATCTGCATGCCAGCAGAGCCAGGACTACGCAGGGTGGCTTGAGAGGAAAGACTTAGTAAGCGGGCTGGTAGCACCCTGTTTCTAACCCGGCAGCTAGCTATCTGTCTGTTGTATTCCTTTAGCAAGAAAATCTTTGTGAAAATATTGATTAAAAATATAAAAAAGATGACATAAAATTTAAAAATATATAGCCACATTGTTTAAGAAAGGAAGTGAATTTTAGTGGCATTTTAAAGCCCAACATATTTCAAATAATACTTCAGTATGTCATCATTAAAAAATTGGTTTTCTTTATGTGGTCAAAACTCCACACGTGTTTTTTTACTTAGAGTATGTCTCAGTTTGGGGGAGCCATTTTTCAAAGACTGTGACTCCACAAGGCCACACAGCTCGCCGAAGCTGGGCTGGTTATGCACTGCACACCTTGATCAGGTTGCTTTGAAAAAAAGCGCCTTGCTTCTGGCCACGTATCACTGTATGTTTTGGTAGAAGAGACAAAGTGGATGTATTTTAAGAAATGCTACAGGAAAACCTACCTTTTCAAAACCTGTGAATTAAAAATTGATGGTTCACATGATAGAACAATTCATTGTATAGATTTTAAATAATTCTTCTGGTGCATTTGTGTTTCCTTCAGATGTGCTGACTATTTAAAAGTCATAAGTTGATTTGATTTCCTCATAACTGTTTAGGTGAGTCCTGCTTGCTTATAGAAGCTTAATCTGAGTGATGTTTTAGGTCACTGAGCTCTACAAGCAGAGGGCAATCGAGAAATGGGTGTCAGTCTTCACTCTTGTAGTGAGCTGACTCTGGGACTCTATAAATTAGATCCATTTTATTATTTATATAACAAGATTAAAATCACTTCATTTATTAAAAATGAATTTAGGTATAACCTCTCAGATATACAGTCTTTCACTGTTCAGGAATGATTGTTTTTTGTAGTATCTTTTCTCTACAGTATTTAAAAGTTTTTTTTAAAGATTAAAATTGCCAGAAATATTAAACATAAAATTATAAGGAGATTAGGAACAAAATAAGCTCATTAAGGAGTCCACAGGTTGAGGGAGTGTGTAAAACTACCATGAATCTGATGAGTGTGTTGACCGGAGGCCCATTGCCTGGTCAGTTTCCACTTGCCTGCTGGCCTTTCCTCCTTCCTCCTCTTCTGTTATTAAGTGTGATTTGTGAAATATTTACTATATGTAAGGTACTTTTGTTTGTGCCTAAAATTTTAGTTTGCAATTATGGTTATAAGAGAAACAAGTTCTTTTGAGTAGGTGAAGGGAGTTTGGCATTACTATGCCCTTAAAAGTAGTCTCAGGAGGTGTTTCTTAGAAACACTGAATTTAAACATGGGGAGTTTCTTCTTTATGAACATTTGATTATGGACTCTCCTCGGATTCTTTTCTGTAACAAAGCCTTCTGTAATTATTTTAGTGAGAAATGCAGTCTGTTCTGAGTCTAAAAATGTTCCAGAAGGACCATGAACTTTCACATTTCTGTGCTTCACAATTCCGTAGTTTCTCCAAGTCACTCAGTTGACTTTCCTGAACTTTGGTTTCCTCATTTGTAGAACTGAGGCTGTTGCCTTGCTGGACACCACTGTGGGGGTTAAGTGAAGTACAAAAATGTAACAGTGCCGAGTCGGTGCTCATGTGTGTTTGTTGGATGAATACATAAATGGTTCTGTGGTAACTGTCAGCTCTCTCTAGTTTGTGATGAGTTTTGATTGAATATAAAACTTACATGATGTACATATGTAAATGTCTATTCGTTTGGCTGATTCTTAAAAATAAAGAACAGGAAAAAGAATAAAGGTTAGAGCCCTTGCCTAGCAAGCACAAGGCCCTGAGATTTCTTCTTCATCACCACATAAGCTGGATGTGATGGCACACACCTGTAATTCTAGCACTTGGGAGACTGAGGCAGAAAGATTGCTATGAGTTTGAGGCCAACTTGGTCTACATAGTGAGTTCAGTACCACTTTGGACTAGAGCATGAGACCCTGTCTCAAAAAATAGATGAAGTTATTTAATGTGCATATATAAGTACTAAAACTTTTAATATTTTTTCATTATAAAAAAATCAAAAGATAAGAAGGAAGCTGCAGGCAGAATTCCACATAGCTGAAGGGCCTTGTTTGATGAAGGTGCTCCAGGGAACAATGTGTGTGTCATGGCTGTGTGTAAATCCAACAGTTTCTCTGACAAAACCCAGTGTGGACTTTTCTCCTGAGCATGGGGTTGGGCATGCCTTTGAGGTGAATCAGAGGTCACTGCCAAGATAACCAGATCATTGGGATATTAATGTTCATAGACAAGGAGATAGGAGAGATTGCCAAACTCTCACCTTTTTTAGGTCAGTTGTCTCATTTTACAAGTGAGGAAATTGAGACCCTGAGTGATGAGGCATCTCCCCTGGCTGAGCTGGGTGAAACTCGGGCCTCTAACTTACTCAGCCGCCTCTGAGCGGCATCTGTCCTGTATCCCTGCTTGAGATAACCTCCATGCCACATTCTTGTTTCCTTTTCTTTCTTTTGTGTTTTAAAGAATATTTTTGAAATTACCATGCAAGCTCTTACATACCTGTGTGAAAAACTGCTTTGTGTCTGAAATGTTTTTCATGTGCAGACTCAACACATACTTTCTGACTCTCTTTAGTTTCATGATTTTTTCCAGTTTGGATGACTGTAGTTGATTCAGTAGTTCCATTGAAGGCCATCCCAGTTGAGAATTTCTGTTTCTTTATCTAGCAATGTTGCAGTGGACATCCTTGGCACCTGTAGCTGGCTTGTTATTTCCATAAAATAGACTCCACCCAACTTAGATTTTTTTTCAAAAAAATTGTAGCTTCTTCCCCACTTGTCATCATAAACACTGTGCTGTTTTTCACTCTTCACATCTGTTATTTATTATCGAATATACTCTTTATTTTTCTTCTGCCACGTGGATGAATTTCTCAAGTCTCTCTGTACCTTGTCATTAATAAAAAATTTCTCTGCTTTTCTATTTTCATGGTTATTTTTCCACGAGATACTTTGAGAGCAGCTGTAGTTAAAACTTCTCATTGAGAAATAAATGTTCAGTAATATTCTCTTTGAGTTTTACTGCAGTGGTTTAGTTTTTAATCTGTGTTTTTCTTTTCCTTAATAGAAAGCTAAAAGGTAGACTCCTAGCCATACTAGTTTCATTCAGTTAGAGTATGCTAGTTCTCTCTCTCCTTTGTGTCAGCAAGTCAGAGCACATCCTCATAGATTTCCTTAGGTTGGAGGCATTGGCTGAGTAGCTTCTTAGTTCTTGCATGTTCAAAAAAGATTTTTTTAAAAGGAATATCTGTACTGTTCCACATAGTGGTTATACCAGTTTACAGTCCCAGCAGCAATGTAAAAGGCCCCCCATACCCCCACCAACTTTGCCAGCATTGATTGCAGTTCAAGTTCTTGATATATGTACGTCCTTTTCACTGGGGTAAGATGGTATCTTAGTGATGTCTTGGTGTGCATTTCTCTAGTGCCTAAGGGTGTTGAACATCTTTTCATGTATTTTCTGGCCACTTGAACTCCTCCATCTGAGTACTGCCTATTTCAGTCGCCCATTTTTTTAGTTGGGTCTTCGATTTTAGGGCTATAGTTTTCTTTAGTTCTTCAGTTCCTTGTATATTCTAGTTATTAGCCTCCTCTCCGAGGCATAGGTGATAAATTTTTTTCACATTCTGCCAGTAGAAGCACAACTAACAATAACTAAGCTGTGGAAGATGGTGAAATATCTATCAAAAGACCATTGGATACAAAACTTGTAGTATATGTATACAATAGAGTACTACTCTTCCATAAGGACAGATACATTTGAGTCTTTTGTAATTAAATGGACACAACTTGAGATCTTCATGCTTGTGAATTGGGTCAAACTCAGATTAAAGTATCACATGGCTTCTTTAATATAGAAATCCAGAAATACAGGCATTTTATTGAACCAGATCGGTGTGGTATTGGGATAGGGAGGGTGTGGGAGGGTCAAAAAGGGGGAGGGGAAGGGATTGTCATGTTAACACATTATATGTGTGCATGAAATACTCAAAACTATGTAATCATTGTGTATTGCATATATATGTATATATATATTTTTATAAATGATAAAGGTTTTTTTGTTTGCTCTGACAGGTGAATAATGACTGGAAAATTTTCTCTTAGTAGTCAGTCGTGTACTGATTTTTAGTTTTGTAGTTGAGAAATCTGATACTAATCTGATTCTTTTTCCTTCATCTATCTGTTTAATTGGTTTGATCAGTTATGTGATTTCCTTTTAATCTTTAGAATCTCTGACTGTTTACTCTGAAAAGACTGCAAGATCTCCTATAGATGAAGCAGAGCCAGACAGATTACTTAGAGCAATTAGCATCTTAGGGGAGGGAAAGCAAAGACTTTTAGGATCTGGTGTATTTAAGCAGTTTGTTCAGTGCAGTGGTATAATAAAGATTTTTATAAAATAATTTAAGGCTGTGAGGCTGAGTAGAGAGTATTTAATGAGTGGTTGACTTGCTTATTCAGATCAATGGGATTTTGGAATGTTTAGAAATAATAATTCCTGTTTCTGGATAAGTTCTTGTCATATATAAGGTCATTAACGGTTGGATTGCAAAGTTATGCTAATACGGATAGTCAGTTGTGCGGTTGTAGATGATTTGGTTTATCATTTTAAGTATGTTACCAAACCTAAGTGTGTGTCTTTGTCCCCCTAATTGCTGTTGTCTGGCCTCTCTGGGAGCCCTTTAAGTGGAAACTTACTTCTATATTCAACAGGGTAGTCTTCTTTTATTCTATCTTCTCTTCCTCCTCCCTTCCCTTCCCATTGTGTCCTTTTTTTTTTTTTTTTTTTGCTACTGTTTCTCCTCCAGGAAGCCCTGTCGTCCACACGAATTGCCTTCTGGTTATGTCTTTAGTGCCTGACACTTTTTCTTATGATGTCTCTGTGATCTTCCAGAACTGAGTTTTGAATAGAACAATTCTTCTCTCTGTTCATCTGGCTTTTAGTTAGAAAATCAGCCTTCTGCCTTCAGATTTGGGCTAGAGCTTACGTGATACCCTGTCTTGGTTCTCAGGTTTTCAGACTCAGACTGAAATTTACATTTTTGGCTCTCTAGATTGCCCATTGGATGCTTAGTGGTGATTATGCCCTTTTTCTTTTTATACATTGAAATTTTGATTTCAGAAATGAAGTTAGTTTTGGAAAATCTCTGTATAACCATGTGCGCGTGCACGCGCGTGTATGTGTATCCTAACTGCTTCTCCCTCTCCTTCTCTTACCTCTTTTGTCTTTTTCATAGACACCATTTGTTCTGGTTATTCGTCTTCATCTGTATCTTGGAAGTGCCTGAAACCCTTGCATGGGTTATCATATATCTCTGTCTTTTACTGGGTAAGCTAAAAACATTCTTCAGCATGTTGTACATTCTTGTCTACATTCTTTTACAGATATGCTAAAAAACATACTTGGGCAGTGGGAAAACAACACTGGAATGGGTGTGTTTGTGTTTGTGTGGGTTTATAATACACAAGCATGACCCATTACACTGGAACTTGTCAGCAGGAGTATGGGAGGTTACCACTTGATTCTTAACAGCAGTTTAGCTCACTAGTGCAGTGACCTTAGAGGTCCTGCTCCAGTCAGTAGGATTAGACGGCTTCTCTAAGGACCAACCACAGTGCGGTCCTGCGGCTAAACAGAATCTTCTCAGATTTCTGGCCGAGTTACTTTCGGGAACTTTAAAATCTGTAGTTAACACAGGTGGGCCCTTTGGCTCTGATAGATCTTGCCTGCTGTCCCTGAGGATTTGCAGAGAGCTCGGCCTGATGTGCGCTAGTTTTCCTGGTACACTGCATTTGCATTTTGGAGCTCAGATTCTAGAGCCAGGTGGTCTGGAGTTTGGTCCTGGCTCTCTGCTCTTCGCAAGCTTTCTTAATCCACTGTCTCCCCTCTAACATGATAATACCTACCCCCGTGAGCTGGTGTGAGCATTACGTGGATTTCACATTTATGAAAGTTACAGTGTTCTTAAGCATGGTCTGCCTGACATGTGGAAGTACTCAGGAAGTATTGCCTAATTATCAACTTCAGCTCATAGCATTACTGTGAGGATTAAGAGTTCCTTTGTGGAAGTGCTAATATGTGTCCCCATACTGGTGAGTTTACTGTTTTACATGATTATGACTTATGTGACTTTGAACTGCTATATTTAAAAAGCCTCATTTTTTAAATTAGAATTTTCCCTAAATTGCCAGATATTTGTTAACATTTTTCTGTGCATATGTGTATGAGGGTGTTTTTGGGGTACAGTTAGCATGTGAAGCAATAAAATGAGGAAAGCAGATTGTCCTTCCCGATGTGACTGGGTCTCAGCCCAGTGTGTTGAAGCTCTGAGTAGAACAGTTCCTTCTTTTTGCTCAACTGTCTTTCAGTTAGGATACCCGTCTTTTGCCTTCAGATTTGGACTGAAACTTACACCATAACTTCTCCTGGTTCTCAGGCTTTCAGACTCAGTCTGAAACTTAACATGTTTGGCTCTCCAAATTGCCCACTGCAAGTCATGGGACTTCTTGGCCATGATATTCACAGAAGCCTGCCTGTCTTCTTTACTCTCACTGTATCACCTGTCTGTCTGTCTGTCTGTCTGATCACTGGGGTTTGAATTTTGAACCTCACACAGAATAGGCAAATGCTCCACCACTGTTATCCTCAGCTCTTTTTGTCATATTTTTAGACAGAGTCTCACAGTGTTGCCCAAGCTGGCCCCAGACCTGTGATTCTTCTGTCTCAGCCTCCTAAGTAGCTAAGTAGCTGAGATTACTGGTCTGTGCCACCAAACTAACTGTGATTCTCTTTTTTAAAATTTATGTACACATTATATAGACACATATCTACATGTCTTTCACACACACACACACACGTTTGTGTGTTTGTTTCTGTTTTTCTGGAGGACGCAGACTAATATATTTATGTGTTACTTAATTCCTCTTCATGTCGTCAGTCTCCCAACCTTTGTGCCCTTGCTTGGCTTACCTTACTCGCCCAGATACCTGTTTGTCTTGCCTTATACCTCTACATGTGACCACTTCTCTCAACTCTGAGCTTGCTGTCTGTCTGAAACAAGAATGGAAGAAGAGGAAGAGATGCTAGTCACTTTTCAATAGAAATTGTCAGTTATTTAGGGATGAAAGAAGAAAGGGGCTAATTTTTGGGCATATCTAAGTATTTTTGTAGCATGAAAGTGAAAGTCATTATGTCGGAGGTATGCGTTCTAAATCTGATAGCTCTGTGGTGGTGCTGCAGAAAAGCGCAGTTTGTATGGTTCAGTTGTGGAGCTGTCTGCTAGATGGATGATTGCTTTATCTGGATGTGCATTGTGTTTTGGCAGATAAAGTTCATTAGGATTTATTGAATTCCTTAAAATTCTATTCTTAAGTCTGGGCATTTTTGTGTCATATAGGTGGATGTTGTGTAGATAAGAAAAAACAAACTCCCTCTCCCAACCTTGACAAGAATCCGAGCAAAATGGAGACTTGATTGTGATAATATGTTGAAACAACAGAGGCATTTGGGACAATGTGCCATACATCACTCACTAGGCACACTCAGGAAAGGAACGCTTGTACCAAGGAGAGCTGTCCACTTAGCAAAACAAAATATGTATTATGATAACCATCGAGACTCTTAAGAACTTGAGGTAAAAAGTGAGTGCCATGGTACCCACGGATAGGCCTCAGTTATCCTTGAAGTAGAGTTGAAAGAAGGGCTAAATGTAGGGAGATGGAAGGTAGGTATGAATGTGTTTGAGATGGAAAAGTTTTGAGGTTTACATGCTACATAGGTAGCATATGCATTTTACTTGTCAAACTTATGACTGTTAGGAAAACAAGAATTTGTAGTGTTTTATAAACTTTGACTCTTGACTTAGTTACTTTCTCTTTGCTGAGGAAAAATACTGAACATCTACAATCTAAGGGAAGATATGTTTAGCTCACGATTTCAGAAGGTCTCACACAGTCCTTCTGTGGCCAGTGAGCAATGGTGGAAGCACATGGCACAGGCCTAAGAGGTGCTCACTCACCCCACTGCAGACACAAAGCCAAGTGAAACAGGAGGAAAGTGAAGTGAGGAATGAATTGGTATCTGGAGACTCAGGGTAGGCCACAGCCTTCCCAGAAAGAAGCTGTAACATTGTTTCTTCTTCATTCCTTTACTCAGTTCAAGCTACTAGTCAGGCTGTCTCCCATGGGTGCCCCTCCCTCAGTTCCTGGGCCGTACAAGTCAATAACACACACCCGAAAAGCTCTGCCCTGGGCTCCTCACCCCAGTCTGAACAAGTAGTTAAAGTCACTGCAGATCAAGCCCCAAACATCCACCCCTTCCAGCAAGGTCCTACCCTCCAGCAGCACATGGTTCCAGTTATCCCACTACATCCAAATACATGAGACTTAGGGGGACACTCTAGATCCAAACCATACCAGCTCATCTTTGAGGGGAATCTAAATTTTAAGGCTAAGAACATTTGGGTTTGATCATTAATCTGGTTATTTATGGTTGTATAATTATATAACAAACTACCCAAAATGCAGTGGTTTGAAACAGTTGTTTTATTATCTCTTAGGATTTGCAGGTCAAGACATTCAGCAAGGCAGGCTGGGCTGTTTTTCCTCCACGAAGCATTGATGGGAACCTTGTTGATATTGGTCAGGAGTTGGAGTGATCTGGGGGGTTCCTACGATGTCTTTATTTACAGGCCTGGTGCCTGAGTAGGGCATCAGAAAAACCTGGCTTAGGAGTGTTCTACTTCTGGACACCAAGGAGGAAGTGGCCTGTTTCTTTAAACGCAGTCTAGAGTTGATGGCTTAGTGTCACTTTTCCAGGAGTCTGTGTGTGAGAGTCATCACACAGACAGCCTGGCATCAAGGAGAGGGGAGTTATGTCCATGTCTCAATGAGGAGAGAATGAAAGAAAAGGTAACAATTTGTACTGTTCCATACCTTAAAAGAATTATGAGTATATGAGGAATGGATTCTTACGATGTTTTCTTCAGTCTTCTCTATAAAACAGGATGTTAACGCTTCTTGTATGAATTTGTAATTGCTAAAATTAAGTGTGATGCATTTAAAGGTTATAAATTCATCATTCAAGTTAGATTTCAAGTGACCATGCTCTCGCGAGAGAATGTGTTTATAAAGCGCAGACCCATGGCCTACCTGCTTGCTTGCTCTGTAAGGCTTAGGAGCTTACAGAAATGACCTGAATAAAATGGGTCTTTAATAAATTCGTAAAGGCTTTTACTATGAAAATGTGGAGCCCGTTTCCTCTTCCCGTAAAGAATAGAAAATAACTTTTTGGCTTAAATATCCTTGTATTGATTTTACTCTCTGAACTGTAAAGAGTGAACATGATAGGATTTCTGTTTACTTTATGTGCTGCTTATTACCTACAAACCTTTTAGTTCAAAGGTTAAGCTCTAAAACGCTTTTCTATTTTGAAATAAAATTAGATTTACAGAGGAGTTGTAAAGTTCCTGAATACCTTTGCTCAGCTTCCCATAATGTGAGTATCTTAGAGAATCAAGTTATAGTTGTCAAAACCAGGAAATCAATGTTGATACAATGTGAGTAACTAACTTAAAGGTTATTTTTGGGTTTCAGCAGTTTTTCCACTAACGTTTTTTTCCGTTCTGAAATCCAGTCCAGGATACCACAATGCACTTGGATTTATTTTATTTTTTATTAATTACATTTTGTGGTACTGAGGATTGAGTCCAGGGCCTTCACACTGAGCCTGTTTTTGGTTTTGATCTTTTGAGACACAGTCATTCAAAGTCATTAAGTTCCCCAGGCAGGGACTGAACTCATGATCTTCCTGCCTCAGCCTCTCAGAGTGCTGGAATTACAGGCCTTTACTATGTTTATAAATTCATGGATATGAAACATTTTGAAAATTTCAAAAACATAGATGAAAATATGTTTGTGCTTCAGGCATTTGTATCTATTTCGATTTTATTTGTTCAGTGCAAACTTGATACCAAAGTATGATTTAAATGAATCTTAGGTGTAACTCCTCCCTTGAGACTTCTGATTTGTATTGTAAAAATTGGTGCTATTACTTAATCTCCGAACTTACTAGTGAAGTGCTTTTTAAAAATTTGTGTTTTCATATTGTTATTGACGAGATTTTCGTAAACTCGTGTTGTAACAAGATTTGTAAGCAACTGAGAGAAAAAAAATTTTTTAATGGCAATCATGTGGTACTGATTCTACTCCTAGACCTGTGGTTAACCACCTCTGACCCAGGGTAAGTCACTCATCTCTTGGGTCTCAGCTTCCTAGGATATAGGATGAGGAATGGCTGGCTTACTGGGCTCTCCAGGTGTCAGCCAGGCAAGAATATGCCTTATTCTGAAGTCTCTAGCATCAAGAGCGTGCTTTGCCATCCGTATGATGCAGTGGGTCTTAAACTGCCGTGTTGCGGCATCCCTCTATATTCCTGAAGATTATTAAGGATCTCAGAGAACTTGAGTTCATGTGGATTATCTCTCTGTACTGTATGTAGTGCTATACATATGTATATTATATCATATAGTAGTGTATATTTATATATATTTGCTATTATAAATTAAAACTGAATAATTAAATCCAGTTCATTAAATAAATTCATTATAAAAATTACATTTCAATATAAATACTGTTTTAACAAAAATAGCTGTATTTTTGAAGGTAAAACAATGTTAGAACATTATTGCTATAGATATATATGTATGTATGTATGTATGTTATTTTTTTTATTTATGAGACAGGGTCTCGCTCTATAGCCCAGGCTGGTACTGAACTCTCTAGGGAGCCAAGACTCGCTTTGGACTCACAGCAATCCTTCTGTCTCAGCCTGGGTTGGGATTATGGGCATGCACCACCATGCCTGGCTTATGTGGTACTGGGGAATTGAACTCAGGTACTTAGCACTTGCCAAGCTATAGCTTTAACTGCTAAGCCATTCCTCCAGCCCCCTGTTTTTATATTTTTGTAGATCATGTTACTATGTCAGTTAATAGGAGGTAGCTGGGTTCTCTTCCCTGTCTTTTGTATTACATGTTGTGCTGTCATACCCCATGTAACTTCTGGAAACTGTATAAGAGAAGTAGAGCAAAAAACCCCCAAGTGATGGGTGATAGTATCAGGAAGATGATTCTGACTTCATGGCCCAGCTGAAAGGGTCTGTAGGTCCTCCATACTTGGAGACTCATTGGTATAGTGGGATGATCTTGGCTTTAAGTCAGGTAGGTCTGGGCGGGAATCCTGCCTTCATCGTTGCTGTAGCTATGCTGCTAAGCCTCTCCTAATGCTTGTAAAAGGGAAACAAAAATGCCAAATTGGTATTGCTTTTGAGGTGATTAAATGAGATAAAGTATGTAAGAAGCACTTGCCATACTGTAAGTATACACAGTCAAAATTATTTACTATCACTCTTTTTTTTTTTCTCTGTGATTTGAAATAGTAGAGAGGATGGGGTAGGTGGAGGAAAGATGATAAAGAATAAAAGATGTTTAGGGACAAAATACCAAGCTGAGGTAAATCACCCACGGAGATGGCCACAAGTCATCCTTCCAGTCGCTCATTAGACGAGTTTTTATCATTCCTTCTGTAAAGAGAAAGAATCTCTTTCCGGTTTTTCTCACATGGGCTGACCTTGTCTGCACAGCTTAGTGAAAGTCAGGCTTTGCTGTCACCGCTCCTTCTCCTCCAGCCCTCAGTCACCGTAGAATGAAACCTCTTGCTTGAGAGGGAGGTCTTACGGGGTGAGAGACCCAAAGGAGGGTGGAGAGGTGCGGCCCACCTCAGCCTCCCCCCCCCACCCCCCAGGTGTACCTGAGTGACGTCCTGGTGGGTTCTTGGGCTCAGGTAAATCGTACCAGCTAACACTAGGCTGAGGGAATACACCTGTCCTCTGAGCCCTGGCCAGATTTTATGAGCAAATTTTTTCATGAGCAAATTATTATTGTTTGAGCTGCTAAGTGTTGAGGATGTTTTATAGCAACACATAACTGAAACTTTAAAGCCTGAGAAAAGCTTATCAAAAGATTTTATCAGTCTGAACAAATTTCCACATAAGAAAAATACCAATAGCACTTTGAAAAATAAACACATTTACTCATTCTTTAAAATGAAGCGAGGAATCTTCCTTACCTTGGCTAACAGCCATTACATGGTACATAATAATTCTTGTGTGGGAAGGATTTCCGGTTGTTCGCTGAGGGATATTTCTCCACACATCTACTTGTCCTTGTCCTAATGGCTATGCTAAAACAGATGTAGAGTCTTTTATGTTTCACCAAAGAACGTGGAGTCTCTTATGTTCAAATACCTAAATAAAGACAGAGTGGGTTTTCAAGAGCCATAGCATTGAAGACTGCAGTGCCCACTTCCCCTTTGTGAAGGAATCAGCCCTTCATCTTAAAGGCAGTGGTTATCATTCTGAGCAGCTGGCAGAAACCTGCTTTTCTGGTTTTATAATGTCGTGTTAATCTGCAGGGTTGTTATTACTCATTTGAAGTATTCTTTGTTCTGGTTAAAAGCCACTAGTGGTATTTTCAAATAAACTTGTCCTGCTTGGGAGTTTTTCTATAAGTCTCTACTAGCTCTGTACTTGCTGGAATGTCACTAGTAGGAAAGTAATCCATCTCTATTTGCCAAGTTAAGTGGCATGAAATTCACAATCCAGAAGTACATCACAAACAGTTATTTATTCTCATTTTAAAATTAAATTAGTATATCAACATTTAAATGAAGCTTTCTGATTAGAGTTGTAAGAGGTCATCAGATGCTTCCTTTATTTTTAAATTTTATTCTTAACCATCTTGTAGCAGACTTTTTGCCTGTCTAGTGATAGTAAACTTAAGTTCTGTTCAGGTTTATTATATTTCATAAAGAAAATTATATACTTCAATGTAAGTTTTATATAAAAATTTAGTATCAGGCTGTCTTTAGTACCATACAATTTACAAATGTAAGGTACTTGCTGTAAATGTAAGTGACTGGAAAAAAATATACAGGAGATAAGTCTGATTGGTCAGGAAAAATACAGTTCTTTATAAAAGATAAGAGAGCATCAATGTCGTGAGTTTTACATCTCTGTTCTTTTTCAGTTGTTCATTGGTTCTTAATTCAATGAAAGTTTAGAAAGTTCTTACTGGATATAAATTATTAAGAGTTTTTGCAAAGGAAGTGGTATGAAATCCTCAGAAACTTCTTTCAGAACGTTAGTAACTAAACTACTAAGCATTAGTAGAAAACTTAAGAGAAGTAATGAATGACCTTAGTTAAGGTAGACAGGATTGTCTGAGATGAAAGAAGCTTTACAGGTTCAGTGAATGGAGCAACCTGATAGGGTGAGAGGGTGAGGACTGTGTCTGTGGAGAGGATAGCTTCTGAACTGAGTCTGGAAGGGTGCATGGGCTTTTCCCATGACAGAAAGCAGGCACATTATTCCAGCTGGAGGTAATGGTGTCATCAGGCCAAAACCCAGGGAGACAGCATGAAGTCGGAGGAGGGCTTCCTACTTGTATTGTTATTTAGCAGATTCTCTTAAAAATCTTAGTGGGAATGCATTATGTAAGACAGAATTCTGAGCTATCTGTCTGTGTCAGAAAATCTTAGGCATATGACTAAGTGTTATAGTTGTAGTTTTACCTTATTTTGTGGCTTTTTAATATCGCTTTTCTTCTCTAAAGAAAACCCCTGAAAGGATGCTAAATTATGTTTTTTTTCTTTGCCAAAAACTGAAAGAAGTAAAGAATCATCTTTTTCTTAAATTTCAAGTGAAATGTACCATCTGACTTAGCTTGAAGGCCTAGTCCAAGAACGTCAGGGACTTGGGGTACATGGCTCACACAGTGTTGTATAATGGCCTATATAAGCTAGGTCTGCTTGTTCCAGAAAAGAGTTCAGATAAAAAAGTCCTGAGGTAACTCTGTAGGGGAGGTACTTAGTTGTGACCAGGACACCAGCAGCTTACCCCGTACTTTGGTCTCGTCCCTATGCCTTTCTTTACTAACCACCTCCTGGAACATGAACCGAGTCAACAAACCTACCACCTTCAAGAGCAAATCAGGCTAATGACTTGTAACTACTGGCATGCTTTTTCTTTTAAAAAATATTTCTACATAAATAATATGTGCTCCTGCCATCACATCAGATGCAGGAAAGATCTTCTCACAAAACCCAAGTCTCTCCTTGTCTTACTTCTCAGAGGCCATTTTTAGAAGTTTCTTAGTCAGTTTGTAACCCCAGCTTCTCTAGGGCTCTGACTGGCCAGTCAAGGACTTCTCTATCCAGCTCGTTGTGTTGTGTTCTGAATGCCTCTTCCTCTCTTCAGGCATCTATTAGTATACTTTTCCATTTTCTATAGAGTAAGAATTTGCTGGCATATATAATAAGCAATTAATAAATATTTGAATGAATGCAACCGTGTGTTTCTTTCTTAACACTCTTGATGGTACTCGCTTTCCTTTCAGAAATAAATCCTGGCACTTGCCTAAAATGCTTCATTTGTGTTTTGCCTTTCTTGTTAGTTTTCTATTGTTGTCGTTATTTTATTGTCATTGCTGCTGCTGTGCTAGGGTCCTTGAACAGGTTAGGCAGGTGCTTTACCACTGAGCTGGATCCCCAGCCCTCTTCATCAGTATTTTTCTCCCAGTAACTTTGTGTGGAGCTACCTGCCCAATCTTTTTAAAATTTTTAATTTTGAAACAGCATCTCGCTAAGTTACCTGTACTGAATTTAAGATGGTAATCTTCCTGCCTCAGCTTCCCAGATGCTGGGATTGTAGTCCATCAGTTCTTAGTGATTTTTTACTCAAAAGTGATTTCTTACAGACACGAAACCGGTACCCGAACTATGAAATAAAGATCCATAGACAGTCTCTATTCAGCATGAAGTCACCCCCCGGGGGGGGGGGCGGGCCATGACAATGGAATGTAAGTCAGGGGGTCGGCAGGTGGTTGCTAGGAGAAGTCAGTTAGAGTAGGGATAACAGAAATTGGACTGGTGATGTCCCTCACCTCATTAGGAAATTCTCTGCCGGTGCCCGTGCATTTTGAGTTTTGTCATATTACTGTATGTCAGTTTTCATGTGCATATTTGTTTGAAGTGGTGATGGAGAAACAGCATTTCTGATGGTTGCTTGGCTCTGCTCCTGGTGCATGTACAGACACACCCATGCTGCGTAGAACACCATGGAGGGAATCGTGAGATATCACATTTTCTCCCAAGGTCAGCATTGTGTAACATTGGGTGAATTCCTTATAGTTTCTCTGTAATTAATAAAGGATAATATTTGTATTTTCATTGCCAGACTCTATATAAATGTAAAGCTGTCATTTAAAACTAACAGGCCATATTCTGGTATTTTTGGAATGATTGTTTTGGAAAATAGTGATTTCCTCCTCTGCATTTTTTTTTTTTTTGCAGTTTTTACATACTTTCCAAAGTATTGAGCTGGTTGTCTAAACATGCTTTTGTGTATATTCTTCATGTGAGAGTATTTAGATCCTTTTTATGCTTTGTAAGTAGATTATATGAGCAAAAAAAATCCATAACATTTCTAGCATACATGGAAACATAAAAATAGTTTTTATGAAGAAGGCTCGAGTCAGATATGTTTTAAAGATATGTACTATCTCATAGCCTCAGTTCCCCACATAATTTTTCCTCTTTTGTGCAAGGATCATGCCTTATTTGCCTGGTTGAGATAAATAATCGAGTGGAGCTGTGTGGCTCACCTCGCTGCATTTATTCCACTTGTGTTGTCTGTGTGTGGATAGGAGGAAGGACTGTAGGAGAGAAGAGGCTGAGGTAGAGGATCATGAGCCTTGCACCTGGCCCACCAGAAATAGTTTAAGGAAAGATAGGTGTGCATTTTCCATAGCAGCTTGGAAAATAATAAAATTTGATCTTTGGTGGTCAGAAATTTAAAAAAAACATTCCTGAAAGGCAGTAGGAAAAAAATAGAAGGCGAAAAACATTCCCCAGAATGTGGACTTTCTAAATTACTGAGCTGGCTGTCTAAGCTTGCTTTTGTGTATTTGGAAGGAAGAAGGTAGTGATATACTCAGGGCATTCCAAGCTTAGTGGCTGTGATTGTGACATTAGGACAAGCCTGAAGGGGTATTTATAGTAGCCATCAGGGTGATGTTTGTAGGACCTTTGCAATACACAGTGTCTGTCCAATGACTTATTTTCATAGGGACATCATTCACACAGGGTTGTATCAACTTTTAGAACCCTCCCTATGTGCCTACATTCCTAGGATAAACTATTAGTATTCATTTTAATGTACCTTTAGGCTTAATTTTTAAATATTGTTACTCAGGATTTTTATTTGAGAGTATGGCCTGGCTCTTGATCCAAACATCACACTGCTCCTAGAGTGTAGAGGAAGACAGCTGCTGAATTGCTGCTGCTTCTGTTGACTACCTCAAGGGTGATGAAAAAACTGCGCACGTATCAGTTTCTACTCCTCAACTGAGCCCACAGCCAGATAACTACTACAGAACACTGCCTACCGTTATTTGGTTCTGCCATGAGTAATTTCTAAATTCTTCCTGCATCTTTGCATTTCTCGTTTCCTGTCAAAGTCCTTGGCTAAAACTAGGTCATGCACTCGTGACCTAGCCATGTTGAGAAATCTAGATCCTGCCTCTATGAAGACTTACACAGTAGGGAATTCTTCAGTTAGGGAGGAGGTTTAATATTACACCCAGAACCAAAGAACTAAAATGGAGCCTCTCGGGGAAGAATATTTGAAATTAGAAACACTTTCAGTGCAACTCAGAGGTGAAAAAAAAACCAAACTTATCATCTTATATTTCTAAAAAGAAGTTGGTAGAACTATCACCCAGTCTTTCTTAAAGACCACACCAAAAGACCAGAAAAGCAGAAGAAGAGGGACCACCTTCTCTTTGATGGAGGGTTTAGAGTAGGGCTTTTCAGTAGTCATTGTACTTAGTGGTAAGATTTTAGAAGTGATTTCCTTAAGGCCAGGAAGAAGAGGAAGATGTGTATCCTCACAGCTATCTGAAGGTAGTTCCTTCTACTGAGTTCTCAGCCATTGTAGGAAGGAAAGAGAAATTAATGTGGGGAGACACTTTGAAAGGAGTAACTAGAATTCTTACAATTAAAAGAAAATGTAATTATTTGAAAAGACTCCATTGGCAAACTGTTTTACTAGTGGGAATTTAGGAAGATGGTTGAAAATAGGTATTAAAAGTCTAGTTGAGTTTTAATACATTAACAACAGCCAGTCAGAATGTACAATGAAACTATGAAAAAACCCCTGAGAATAAAGATACTAGTTTTTCATTTCTACATAACAAATACACATGTGCGCAAACACACACACACACACACACACACACACACACACACAAACACACACACATGCACACAGACAGTGGTTTGAACATACCCCCATTTGCTGTCCCGTGGTTCTGTAGTTCAGAAATCCAGACTGGCATGGCTGAGTTCTCAGGATTCCAAGAAGCTGGTATCAAGGTGTTGGTCTGCTGATCTCTTATCTGAAGAGTCTCAGAAATCTGATTTCTCAGAAATCTGCAACCTCTTTCAGGTTGTTGGCAGAATCTCACTTTTGTGATGGGGATACTACATTTTCATCTTCTCGTTGACTGTCACCTGGAGGCCACCTTACCTCCTCAAGACTGTTTATATTGCTTCTCAGATACCCCCTGCTCTTCTGTCTTTCAAGTGGCAAGAACAAGTGGGGTCCTTCTCAACCTTTGGACATTCTTGATTTTTTTTCTTCTGCCTTCTCCTTTTGGAGAAAGCACATTGCCTTTGGAGCTCATGTGATTAGATTCGACCTAACTGATACCCTCCCTCGCTGAAGATCAAATGTGTGGAATATAACATAACCACTAGAGTGGTGTCTTATCGTATTTAGTTTCTAAAGACGGAGACAGGGTATCGGGTAAGGGAGAGGCATTTTCTAAAGTTGCTTGGCTTAAAACCAAAGGCACATTTTATAAAGCCTATTTAGAAAAAAGTATTGACAGCTTCTTGAAGCATATAAGAGAAAGGCACGTACGTTTATTTAAGTTGGTAAGTGTTGTATTATCCCCCTAACAGTCATCCAGTCTGTCATTTCAGTTTAATTCCAAATTCCCCAAAGAATTGTAAACTAAGTTGGTGAGCTGATTTTAAACTTCTAGTAGAAAAATATGTCTAACTGGCAAATACAATATAAAAAAAGAACAATGGATATCAAATGCTCTTAAGCTAAGTTCATTAAAATATTGAGGATTTTCTGCTTAGCCAAATCCATGCGATAGGACTGTGGAGTGAGTAGGTGATAGAGCCGGTTCAAATCAAATTGGAAATGGTGACCTTATCAGTATGTGGTGGTGTAGGTATCTATCCATTTGGTGACAAAGTTAGGCCCTTATCCCAAGCACAAAAAATAGTTTCCAGATGGAATGAAGAGCTAAATCTCCTAAGTAAAATTGTGTGTTACTTGAAAAGTACTAGAAAAATTTGCTGATAAAGTTTAAGTTAGAAGATGCCTACCCCAAATAGTAGAGAATGCGTTTAGCTGGCTGGTAAGCACGTGACAGAGTGCTTGCATATCTGTTAGGAAAATGTAAGTAAAAACAATCTCTTTCTGTCTTTATTTTGTTTAATCAGATTGGAATAATTTGCTTAGCTTAACGAAAGGGACTTACTGGACTCGTTGAATGAGTTGTAATGGCCTTTTTGGCAGTGTCCACAGTCATTTTTAAGTATGTGTATTCTTCACATGACTGATTTGACTTCCAGATTTATACCCGAGAGAAATGCACAGGTTATATGAGTGCCGAGTGGCCTTTCCTACACATGACATTGTTACTGCAGCAGAAAACATCCAGTAACCCGAAGGTCTATGTTGGGAGGGCTTTTGTATTTAACACATAACTTAATCCATTGTGAAAAAGGGACTGGTTAAACTTTTTTTTTTTTTTTTTTTTGAGGCAGGGTTTTACTCTTTGGCCCAGGCTGGTGCTGAACTCAGTATGGAGCCCAGGCTGCCCTTGGCTCTTGGCAATCCTTCCATCTCAGCCTCCCAAGTGCTGGGATTACAGGTGTGTGCCACCATGCCAAGCTTATGTGGTACTCAGCACTTGATGTAGTGCTTTCTAGGCAAGCACTTTAACTGCTGAGCCATTCCTCCAGCCCTGATTAAACTTACTAATGAATGTAATTTAGAGAAAAAAATCCTTATGGGTTTGTAACAAGAAATTCCTTCTCTAAGCATGTACTTTTACCACTTCATACCACTCATTTCATAGTACACATAATTGAAACAATTCCATTAAGTTAATCATTCTCTAAAAGCAGAGTAGTTTTGAGTGTCCTGTGTGAATATCATGTCATTGTAATTCTCCAAGGGAAGAGGCAATTGAACAAAGCCCTCCCTCTTTTATGCTACAGTACATAACTTAAAGACTTCTTTTGCTACCTGCTACTGATGGGGGTGAAGGGAAGGGGCAGTCTGACTGATTCTGTGGTGGTGGCATGGAAAAGCCAGCTGGTGTGGAATGTGAAGTAATACCCGCTGATTATTTCTTATATGTATGAATAATAGCTACTCAGTATAGCAGATGAAATAGTCTCATACTTCTGGTGCTGGGGATTGAACCTGGGGCCTTGCTGGTGCAAGAATCCTAAAAAATCTGTGTACCTAATGGAAGTTATGTGAGGAGGGAAGAGGAGAGAGATCAGATTTTTACTTAGATGCTGACATTTAAAAGGCAGCCAAAAGAAATGTTTTCTTTATGTCTCTGTGTGAAAAAGATCAAATAAAATATCTTTTCTAGGGCCTTTCAGGACATTAGTTTTAGCAGCTTTAATCTGTAGCCTTATTATATGAAAATTGAAAAACAAAAGCTTTGGCTTTTTTATTTTAATTTTATGTCTTTATTAGACACTTCTAAGAGTAATTATGTAGGTGAAAGTTATTTGTATAATGAAAGAATTGTGGGGTTTTAAATCAAAGTGCTTTTTCATGAATTTCTCAGATATTTTTATATAAAAGATTATCTTAAAGGAGAAGTTTGTCCTGAAGATAATTTATAATCCCAGAAACTAATGCTAACTTAATACTTGCTATAATTTAGGAATTATTTTTCAAAGCAGTTTCTTTAATACACTTAAATTCAAGTCATGTTTATCTTTGTAATTGATGCAAAATCTAAAGGGTATGGCATGGTCTTGTAAAAATGTTCCCATGGTGATAGAGTTAAATAAAAAATGAGGACCATGACTGGGTTTTATGGCCGCATAAGACAAGACACCATGTTTAAAAAATAAAAATGAATTATTTTGCAGAAGTCAACAAAAGGTTCCGTTGTTCTTGACCATGTGTTTCGTCACATAAACCTTGTGGAGATAGATTATTTTGGGCTGCGTTACTGTGACCGAAACCATCAGACGGTGAGTACAATGACTTCCTATTAAATTTTTCTTGTTATAAATTTCATTCTGTCTCTGGTCTTTCTAGATATGGTTCTAGGTTCTTTGTAACTGAAAATGACTTTGAAAGCATCAGACATGTTTTTTTGCCGCCCTGATAATTGCATTTTCTCTGTTCTGCTGGAAGTCTGTAGCATTGCATGCTGGGTTCATGGCTTCTTTGTGTGCCATTTTCTTTGTAGGCGGCTTATTTGGCTTCTGGTTTGCAGCCATATTGTAGCGTGTGCTTTCCGTTTGTGCTATCAAGAGGGCTGAGCAGTTATCTACCATGTAAGGAGGGAAGTGGCTAATCTTTTGAAGTGACAGACATTACTGTCTTTTAAGAAAAGAAGTGGTTAAAGAGAAAAAACACAGTATTTAAAAAAGCTTATGTTGGGAAGTGATTTGAGTTGTTATATTTGAGCCTCTGCTCTTGGTAGAGTAAGAACAGCAAAGGCAAACCTGGCGTTTGGATCTGACATCAGTTGTTCATAAGGGGTAAGTTCAACGGCCTTCCTGTCTGTTGGATGTTAGGGAGTTGTTAAGAAATTTACCATAATGGAAAGACTTTAGGGGTGATGCTTTTGAAGGATGAGGGGATGTTCACTAAGATGACTTTATTTTTTGTCTAAGAAATACCTTAGGCTATAATTATGTAAATATACAAATGCTTATCTTACAACTACCCTGTTTACTGTGCCCTTTACTGTTCTTCATGTGGCACTGCTACGGACAGTCTTCCCCTGCCTTCATCAGTTCTCCCGGCACACACGGAGTGACTTGGGATTCATTTACAGGGAAGACCTAATAGGGGAGGCAGAGTGCATAAGGTGCGATGGCCCTTGAGCCTTGAGCCTAGGAGTGCAGGCAGCCTCTGGAACCTGGGCCAGGCAGGACATAGATTGAGGATATGGCAGTACTGCCTGCGTTTCAGTTTTGGCCCTGTGACATTCACTTTGTCCTTTTGACCTCCAGAATTAGAGGATAATATATTTCTATTTTTTAAGCCATCGAATCTAAGATAATCTGTTCTGGCAGTAGAAGGAAAGTAACACGGAGACAGAGGAGAATTTTACTCTTGCTGGCTGAGTGGGAATAGAAGGTTTATTGTTTGGGCTCTTCACATTCGACAGAAACCTGCAGCACTGTTAGTTTCCCTGGGTAATCATATTGTGCATTCTCGGCTGCAAATGATCAGAATTTCTTTTGTAATTTGAGTAGTGTGTGCTTCCCAGCAGTGTGTGAGCCGTATTAGCTGTTTGTTCAGAAATATTTAGGTTTCTTACTATGGAAGAGGGAGGGTGAGATCTGTTAATGATAGGCAGTGGATTAAAATTGCGGCACTGACTTCATTTTACATAATTGGTGAATTTGAGATTAGCACGAGGCTGGAGGGAACTTAGGCCACCTTTTGTGTTTTCAGACATTATTATAAATGGAGAGTAATGAACTGGAACATATAGCTGCCTTTGAAGTCACAGGATAGGCTTAAGTTCTGTGTTGGCTTCTGATGGATGGTCAACTCAAGTACTTTTTCCTCATTCTTAATATTTGCATTAGTGTGTTTTCTGTTGCCTTAATGAAATACCTGAAGCTACACAATGAATAAAGAAAATCAGTTGACTTACTTTTAGTGCTGGCCTGGTGCTGGCATTGGCTCTGCTCTAGTGAGGGCCTCATAGCAGACCACTTCACAGTGGTGGGAACATGGACAAGTGGGAGAGATCAGGTGAAGGCAGGAGGGAACAGAGATAGGAGTGTCCAGGCTGCTCTTTTATGACAACTCTGTCCAGAGAACTAACTATCTCCTGCAAGAACTATGTCTATTCCTTCCAAGTACAGCACCGTCAGTGACCTAATTGCTTCTGCTACATCTTACTTCCTAAACATTCCATATAACCTCCCAATGCCACCACTCTGATGACCAGTGCATGGGCCTTGGGGGCGCATACTCAGACCCTAGATATATAGCCTTCTTTGTCAGTTGAGAATAGAATACTTTTTTCACCAACTTACAGGATTGTTATAAGATCTATTCAGAGTACATGAAGGCTCAGGGTAGAGGGTAAGGTGTTAAAATTATAAATGGCCATGGCTTTAGAAACTAGGATGGGATAAAATATTTCTGGGGATTGTTTAAAAGTAGAATATGGAGAAAAAGATGTGGAAGAAAGAAGAGAGAAGATCAGATAAGCTTCAGAGTCTTGAACACCTCTGGATGATGAGTTTTGATGACAGTGAAAGCAATAATAAAGATATGTGTGATATCCAATGCTACTTAGGGTTTAATAGTGGTAGTTATAACCCTGTCTTATTTTAACATTAGCACTTGAGGTTTCATTACAAATTACTCCTTCAGAAGCAGTAGTTATACCTAATTAAAGCTTTGCTCAGAAGATGGAACTCAACGTGGCATTGAGAATCGGGCTGCTGGATTTGCTGCCCGTTGGCTTCAGAAGTCAAAGAAGGGGGGAAGCAGAAAATACACAAAAGGCAACGTGTGAGTATCCTCTTCATCCAGTGCATTCTTCCTTAGCTTCCCTGAGACAGTGAAAGCAATTGGAAAGAACTTCTACCTTTGGAGCCCCCCACCCCCCCACCCGCCTAAGCCCAAACATGCTGACTTCCTTCTTTCTCATCCTTCCCTCTCTTGTCACAGTGGAAGAGCTTTGGTGCTCCTGAGCTGAATCTTACTACTGATCTATTTTCTTCTCTGGTAGCTCTGTCCTCCTGGGAAAAAAGGATTCAGCATTTGGGTATTAGTGCTGTGTTCCAGTCTCTCCCATTTAGAACCACCCTTCTCCTACTTCCATATTCCCATCTGTACCTCTCTTGTTTGACTCCCCTGGTCACACCCAAATCCAGAAGGCTGTGCCTAAATTCGTTGCTTCAGTTTCTTAGATCTCGTATTCCACACCTTGCACAGGTCAGCGCTGAGCCCTGTTGTGCAGCTAGAACCGTCTTCCACGTGGCCTGTCGTCCTCAGCTTCCGTTGCTGTGATGT